>JADRCD010212125.1:0-19242 GCA_019843815.1 Montemys delectorum | reverse complement strand
GTGTGTGTGAGTGTGTGTGTGTGAGTGTGTGTGTGTGAGTGAGTGTGTGTGAGTGTGTGTGTGAGTGTGTGTGAGTGTGTGTGTGTGAGTGTGTGTGTGTGAGTGTGTGTGAGTGTGTGTGTGTGTGAGTGTGTGTGTGTGTGTGAGTGTGTGTGTGTGTGTGTGTGTGTGTGTGTTCTCTTGAGTCCTGTGGATTTTTGTGACCATTGCTGGGCAGTTACAGTGACTTAAGCAGTTGTACCTGTTGGTCCAATGCAGGGGACTACTGTCATTGTGTTTC
The DNA here is from genome assembly GCA_019843815.1 of Montemys delectorum. Lineage (NCBI taxonomy): Eukaryota > Metazoa > Chordata > Mammalia > Rodentia > Muridae > Montemys > Montemys delectorum. Next base: position 18,962 of record JADRCD010212125.1, on the reverse strand, counting down.
TTTCTTTCTTTTTTTTTGTTTTTTGCTTTTTGTTTTTTTGAGACAGGGTTTCTCTGTGTAGCCCTGGCTGTCCTGGAACTCACTCTGTACACCAGGCTGGCTTTGAACTCAGAAATCCGCCTGCTTCTGCCTCCCAAGTGCTAGGATTAAAGATGTGCACCACCACTGCCCAGCTCATTGTGTTTCTTTTTATTGCTCCCTAAAGTCAAAATTTACACAGCATGAGACAAATAGCTCTGTATTTGGTGATTTGGTTTTATTGTTTCTAATCATTTTATATTGTTTGATCAGATCATTCATCCAAATAAGAGCAATTCTGTTATTGCCAGAGCACTTTCACTGAGTAGGTGAACTCATTTCTTTCCCATCAGATGTGTTTTGTCAAGGGGATAGTTCTCAATTTGAGGTTGACTGGTAGCTACAGTTTCTCTTCTGAGATAGGCCGCCATTTCTAGAAGGACCCTTTAATAGAAGCAGGGGCGCTTTGTGTCGATCTTGCGTCTCATGGAAAGAACTTACCAGCTACCTACCTATTTCTCTCATTGAACTTACCAAGCTGTCCTGCTAATAGCTGTCAACTTTGAAGATGATTGTCCATTCATACTCTGTCCCTCTGCCCCCGCTGTGTGTATATGTGTGCATGTATATGTACACATGCCCATACAGACGCCAGAAGCCAACCTTGGGTATCATTCCTCCAGCACTGTCCACTCTGTATCTTGAGGCAAGGTCTCATTCTGCCCTGAACCTCACCAAGTATGCTTGGCCGTGTGGCCAGTGATCCCCAGGAGTCTACCTACTTTTCCCTTACCAATGCTAGCATTATAAATGCTTGCTACCACACCTGCTTTTTCCTCTTTATTTTTATTATTTTGTTTTTATTTATTTTATACTTATTCACTTTACATCCAACTCTTTGCTCCCCTCCCAGTTACCCCCTCCCACAATTCCCCTCCATCCCTTTTCCCCTTCTCCTCTGAGTGAATGTGGGTTCTAGGGATTGAACCCAAGTCCTCATGCAGGGCGAGCACTTTTATGACTCTCCCTAGCTCTCCTTGATTATCTTATAGGTATTCTTTTAGGGAGGCAGCATGGGGCTTTTGAGTCTGCTTGGATCCAAACAAGATAGCATGGACCTTGCCTCTCAATGGAAAGAGGTTTGTTAGGATCTTTCAACTGCGTGGAGCCCAGAGGATGGCATAGGAATGAGTCCATGCCACTGTGGAGTCTTGAATCTAGTGGCAGGAGTCTGAGAACTGGAGGCTGCAGAAATACTTGCAGTTGAGTCCCAAGACTGTCTGCAACAGAAGCAGGGTGAACAATGTTTGAAGATCATCTGTTATTGGAATTTCCTCTGGGTGGGAGACGTGAGCCTTTTGTTCCAGGCTGGTCTTCTCCTGACCGACGAAGCCCATTCATCATGGAGAACAATCTGCCTTGCTCAGAATCAGATTTCAGTGTCAATCTCATCCATAAATCCATTTTCAGAAGAAGATCCAGAATAGTGGGTGACCAGATATCTAGGCATGATGGCCCAGCCAAATTGATGTGTGACATTAGCCATCACAAGTGTCTTGCTATACCACTAATTTGGTTGTCTCTTTCTGTGCAGTTAATTGACTTGTACCCAGGCTAAGGGAGTTTTAAAGAAATTCTATTGCCTAAGAACAACCAGAAGTATTGACAAAAGGTTGCCTTTCAGCCTCAGACTCCAGCCAATGCTCTAGCTGGGTGATGGAAAGGAAGGTAGATTGCAGACAGTGGTCCCATGAACATAGCATAGAGCGTATTTACCACTGCCTTTTCTCTTGCTGATTTCCCATGGTGAAAGTGCAACATGTTCTCAAGGATTGTACTGTGAATTTCCATGTGGAATTATTCCCTTGGAATAATGAACTCAGGACAGGGAAGTGTTTGGATGTAACAATGGCTGTCCTATTGTTTTCCCATGTGTTGTCTTTGTCTCCATCAATAGGAAAAGGGAACAGGACTCTGCTTTCAGACAGATACCTAGAAGCTTCCCTAGCTCTTTGCCTTACTGGGACTGTTGTGTCCTGTGAAACTGTGTCTTAGTTTGGTCTCTGTCTGTGGAACTGGAATCCTGAGCTTGTGGTACCTCCTTCCCTACTCATGAAGTAGTCATAGGCTGGTGCTCTCTGGAGTCCTGTTTGACATAATGTTGGACTGACTTCTTCTATGTGGCTTCAGTTTACCAGAATTGCATTCTTGAATCATTGGCTTGAGCTAACAGTTCTGTCTACTGTGTGATGCCCTATTTTCTGTCCCACATAGGCTAGGTGGGCACTTAGGGCCCTGACTGCTTTGTGTCAGCAACCTTTTCCTTCCATAGAAGCTGGTGTTTCTTGTTAGAGCTTTCAGGTCCAGGGCTTGTTCACATCTGAGTTCTTTTGCACAGTAATGATAGGAACTTACAAATAGCATGTTTTTAAAGCTTCTGGGCCCCACCCCATCCTTCTACCCTTCTGGCTTCAGATCTCTGATTTTTGTTCTTGTTTATGGTGACTTCTCTCAGAAAATTAACATGCCTGCCTGTCCTCTGGATCCTGTCTTCCCAACTTCCCTACATAAACTAAGAGATGGTCTCACAGAACAATTCCAGCTGAGTTCTCTCTCTCTCTCTCTCTCTCTCTCTCTCTCTCTCTCTCTCTCTCTCTCTCTCTCTCTCTCTCTCTCTCTCAGTGTGTGGCTCTGGTGTCCCAGCCTCAAAGCCTAAGGACAGTGGTCTGATTCATTCCTAATACAAAGAACTAGGGTAATTGTCTGGGAGTTAAGGTTCAGCTCCAAATATCTTGTTTCTGGAAGTATCACTAAGAAGTTTCTTTCAAGTCTGATAATATTTGCCTTATCTTTGAGGCATGGGACTTTTGATTCGTGTTTATGCTTTTGTATGCCTGTCATGATTTGCATTCATTTTGTGGCTGGGTACTTGAGTATCTGCCTAGTACCTAGACTTCTTTAGGTTCTGGAGGACACAAATAAGGTCTAGAAGGACATGGCCTGGATGTCTAGAAGGAGCCAGAATGCCTTGGGGGCGGCATGCTGGAAGTTACCAATGAAGTAGAGCATACTGGGAGAACTTTCCAAGTGTTCTGTGAGAGCCCAGAGAAACATCTGTGATATTCCTGAGATCACTGGGGAGTGGGGAAGAGAATCCCCACAGTCTGTGATGATGGGATGGGTTCCCTCACATAAGCACTTGAGTCTGAATCATTTTGATCCAATACAAGTAGCGTAGCCCTTCCATTGTGGGAGCTGCTACAGGAGTGTGAGCCAAATGAGGAAAAGAAGTCTAAGAGCAGAAATGTGATAGGGAACCAGTTCTTCAAGTAGATGTAAAAATTAGTTCTAAATTTAACATATAGAAGTCCCTGCTAAACAAGTGGTCAGTTTTGAAAATAAAGCATCAGAATAAAATACTTCTTGGTTGAAGATTCAGTTAGCCGGGCCCAGAAAGTAGCCCTTTCTTTGTCTTTTCAGAAAGAAACAGGTCAGAATGGTTGGATCCGTGAACCCTTTGATGCTGTTCTCCAGTTGGTTTGAAACCACCACCATGGGTGAGGCTTTCTGTAGGTGGCAGTGGCATATGCACAAAAGGGCAGGCATAGGTGTCAGAGTCGCTTACCGTCACTGATCTAAGAGCTGACTCTTCTACATTATTAGTGCAAGGCAGAGGCCCTCAAGAGACCTTGAGAAAGGGTACTCTGACCTGGCAGGGTTGCGAGAGAGCAATGGGATGGAAGGGAAGATGAGGAGCCTCACAATGAGTCAAGGGAGTAGATTGCTTTTAGCATTGAAGGCTAGCTGGCTGCCAATCACCAGGATGCAGGGGGCCTTTACACTGTCAGTTTAGTATGTGATGGGGTTAGGCCCCCAAGGCTCTCCCAGAACTCTGGAGAAGTTTCTCCTTGAAATAGGGAGAAAGACACAACCAGAGAGGGTGCTAAGTGAAATAATGGTGACCTGTGTCTGATGAACCAGTTAGTAGGTGGCACAGTATAGGAAAAAAAAAAAAAAAGAATTGTTATTATTGTAAGACAGTGTTCTTTTTAAAGCGGAGGCTAGGTCGGTTTTTTTCTGTTGTTGTTGTTTTTTGTTTTTTTGTTTTTGTTTTTTTCTACATTGAGTAACAGGGCTCACTCATTAGAGCTTCCAGCCTGGGCCAGGGAGATGGCTCAGAGAGTAAGGTGATTGATGGGCAAGTATTGAGGACTTGAGTTCAAATCCCAGTACCCACAAAAGAAACTGGGTGTGTACCTGTAATCCCAGTACTGCTGAGAGAGAGAGAGACAGATTTCTGGGCCTGCTGACTAGTCAGTTTCATTGAATTGGTAAGCTCCTGGTTTAGTAAGAGACCCTATCTCAAAAAATAGGATGGCGAATGTTTGAAGAAGACCCCAGTCATTGATCTCTGGCCTACATATACATGTGCACACACACATACTCACACACACAAATAAAATAAAATAAAATAGAATATAATAAAATACTGTTTGAGTCACAGGGTATATACTTTGGATGTGAGGCTAAAGCCAAGGTGCTGGTAGTTGATTATTAGCTAATGGGAGGAAGTGAGATCTTAGATTTCACTTGCAGAGAGATTGCCTTGTGGACCTCAGAGAAGTAGTTTTGTAAATAATAAAATGTAAGTATTAGAAATGCATTAACTACGGAGATCATCAAAGTAAGTGCGGCCCAGCTGTCACGCTTTCTTTTAATGGGCAACGCTAAGCTTGTCCAGGATTTCCTCAGCTCCTGTTGGAATTATCACTGTTGGTGCTGGTGTAATTAAAAGGCCATCTCTGCCTTTCATGTCCTAGAACAGAAGGAAGACAGCATCACTGCCTGCGTAAAAATACGGCGACACACTTGAATCATGTATTGTAAATTATTTCAAGAGGTGATTCTAAATTACATCTCAAAGGACAGACATCTCAGTGTCCTTTCTAATTGGCACCGATGACTTCTGAAGGTTGAAAGGTATCTATCTCCAGGGGCTAAGAATTGCAGAGACACTGTGGAGGGCTGGTGGCATTCCAAACACATTAGGGTAAAGATTATATTATTGGTTGATGCTTTGAGCCTCATAGAATCTAGAATGGGGGCTTTTTATGAGACCTCTCCACTTATTATAAACACCAAGGACGCCAACGTACAAGATTGAAGTCATTTGCCCAAGGCATAAGAGCTAATTCATGACAGAGAAGAGTGAAGAGAAATTTCTGGACTTTTAGTCCCCTGTTTTGGGACATACTGTCTGTCGTTCCTGCCACATGTCTTCCTCCCCCGCCTTTAAAATTTATTTTATAGTTTTTACTTTTTGTTTTTTTTTATGAGATGGGGTATCATATAGCCCAGGCTGGCCTTGAGCTCATTATGTAGCTGAGGATAACCTTGAGCTCTGCCTTCACTCCCATGTGCCTAGCCTCACACATCTCTCAGGACACTCAGGTGACACTATCTCTTCTGCTGGTGCAGTATCATCGAGTGATGATTACTGTTTATAAGGAAATCCAAGTCTAAGATGGAAACACAGGTTTTGGTCACTTGGTATTACCTTACATATTTAGACATGACACTTCTCAAGCATTCATATACACACAGATTCTGAAAGGTGGACCTTATCCAACTATATGGTCTAACCCTGGGGATCTGGAGTTGGGCCTGAGGTGAGGCAAAGGGGGATAGACAGGATATTGAGGGCATGCTGTCATAGCTTCTCAGAGGGGAATTAGCTAACCTCTTCCGCCATTTTCTCCGTATATATTATATCAGGGACTTAGCTCTCTGGACTTTGTCTAAAGCAAAGTTTGAGAAAATAATAGTTGATGCTCTGTGTATTGTGGCACAAGGAAGCCTTCACAAAAAGAAGAAATGTTCTTTTCAGAATCATGCCGGGGGAATAACTAGAGTTTGTTGTTTTAATTCCTACCTTTGTGTGTGTGTGTGTGTGTGTGTGTGTGTGTGTGTGTGTGTGTATGTATACTCGTGTATTCATGTATGCATGCTGTGTCCAAATGAGCACATAGATGCACAAGTCAGCATGTGGAGGGCAGAGGTTGACATCAGGTGTCTTCCTCATTCATTCTCTACCTTAAGTTTTTAAGACAGGGCTTCTTGCTGAACCTGGAACTCTCCGATGGCTTGGCTGCTCACTGGCTTGCTGGCAAGCCATAGGGACTTCCCGTATCTGTCTTCTCTATGTTGGGATTATGGGATGCTACCCTCAAATTGGAACTTGGAACTCATGGTTGTATACCAAGTACTTCCCCATCTCCCCAGCCCATAATTCAACCCAAGAGCAATAAACACAACACTAAAGGACTCATTTGCCCGAGAGAGATGAGAACCTGTCCTGGGAACGCTGGCAGGAGTGCTTTCCTTGTTTCTGCCTCTCAGAAGTGCTGCGTTTTCAGTTCTTAAGTCCAGGAGCTGCCAGTCCTGCTGGAAAGAGGTAGCTAAGCATCTGTGCATTTGGATGGCACCCACAGGAGGGCGTGGGGCCCTTGCTTAGGGACCTGAGAATTGTCCTCCGTTCTCCACCCCAGAGCTGAGGTGAATTAGGTGATCCCTTAGAGGGTTTGTTTACTCTCCCCAACTTCTAGCCCCTCAGCCAGTGTGACCTGAGCATTTTGTCTGTTAGCAGATCACCCCCACTTCTTCTGTGACCTTACATTACAGTCAGTCCAAACCTCTTCCCAAGCTGTGGAGTGTTGCTGACTCCCCAGTGGCCATTTACTTGTGTCTGCAGACACAGCTGTTAGGAGATCCAACAGCTGAACTAAATTTGAAATGGGACAGAGCCACCAGCAGGCTCTGGCATCGGCTTCTAATGTGTCCATATGGAAAGCACTGTTGTAAGCTGTTTTCCTAGCACTGACCATTATACACCACATTAAAGACTGGGGATATTATCTGTGGAATGTATTGCTAGATGATTGGAATATCACACAGTGATTATGAAAACACATAATCACAGTGGCTTATGAAAACAAACACAGCTTGTTTGATTGATTGATTGATTTTTCCTAAGGTCGGAAAGTGTAGGTAGGTAAGGCTGTGTAGCCTTGTCCATCCTGAAATTATTGTGTAGACCAGGCTGGCCTTGAACTTTAGAATAATCATCCTGCCTCTACTTTCTGAATACTGGATCCCAGGTGTATACTGGTGTGTGTGTGTGTGTGTGTGTGTGTGTGTGTGTAAGTCTGTGACATACTTAGAAGGTCAGAGGACCACTTGTGGGAGTTGATTTCCTTTCATCATCAGCCTTATTGGCAATTGCCTTTATCCACTGAGCCATCTCACTGACCAAAAGACAGCTTTAATATTAGCAGGTGACACGGTCTTATGGATCGCAATGATATATGCAGCCTCTGTGGCCAAAATGCTGTGGTGGAGTGGAGCATGTAAGGTGTCAGTGCGCCCATAACTTTTACACTTGGGAGGAAGAGACAGGCTGATGGCCAGTTGGAGGCCAGCGTGAACTAAATAGCAAGACCCTGTCTCAAAGCAAAATAATGCTAAACAAGAAAAAACCAGACAGAACACGACAAAATGGTGCCGTATATGGAGGCAGAGCTACTGGCCTCACTATTGATACCTACTGCAGAAATAGGTTGAAGAAAAAAATTTATTGATCCATTGAATTAATAAACTCCTCACACATTCATATAAACAATGCCTTCTAAATGAAAAAAAAAATAGCTGCATTTCTCAAAACAACAATCAAATATGTAGTGAGAGAGTGGCTTTTTTTTTTTTTTCTTTTGCAAAATTCTTCAAGGTCTGGCTTTAAAGAAAGCAGCTGGAGTTTTGCAGATTTACAGATTGCTTTTGCATGCAATCTGTCACCATGTGGTGTTTTGGTTTCGGTCTGGGAAGAAAGTCAGCCTCACGTGGGCGTTAAGTTGGAGAAGGGACAAAAGTTTTAATAGCCTTTTCAATAATAGTGGCTATTCTTGAAAAGTCTACAGAACTTGACAAGTGGTGAATTCTTAAAGGTTAATTGAATGTGGATGGGATCCGAGACTCTATCAATAAACTTTTGTTACATGACAATCCATTGGTCTGTGTACAACTATTTTGCTTATGAATGGGGCCTGAGGTAGCTCCCATCAATCATATGGAAAATAGCGCCTTGCTGAGTTATAACTGAGCTTCCAAATGTTGACACACTCTGTGACGCTGTAGCAAGAAAATCCCAGCTGTGGTTAATAGCGCTGCAGTCCCCTCAGAACAGCCCTTAAGGTTTGGGCACTAGATAACAACTTTTCGAAACTCTCTAGTTTGTCCTTGAAAGCCTGGATTTTTATTATTGTCCTAAAAGTGACAGGCTGACTTTGCTCATTTGAGAGAAAAAAAATGTCTGCACATAGGCAGGCTTGGGTAAATCTAGTTGGTCTTTTTTATCTCTCTTTTAAGGAAAGCGGGCATCAGGGGTGTTTACTTGAGGTAACCTTTGGTCACCAAGGTACAGGCAAAGGTACGGGTATGTTCCCCATTTACATTTGGTTCTAGCACAATGTTTAGATTTGTGCTTGAGGGCTGAGAGAGTCTAGCCTCATAACCTTTGTCCCTTCAAGGAGAACACTCTAAGTAGACCTGACATGTCCCCTGGCCGTCTTAGATGAAGCTCCTGAGAAAACTGTGACATGGCTTCCATTGCCGTGAATGATGGTCTTTTTTTTTTTTTTTTTTTTTTTTTTTGCTGTATTTTGTATCTTTAGTACCAAGGTCAATATGGAAAAATGATTTGTTTTCCTTCTTCTCTTCTTATTTCTTCTCCTTTTTCCTTCGCCTTCTGCTCCTACTCTTCTTCCTCCTTTATTTTCTTTTTTGGGTTTTTCGAGACAGGGTTTCTCTGTGTAGCTCTGGCTGTCCTGGAACTCACTCTGTAGACCAGGCTGGCCTCGAACTCAGAAACCCACCTGCCTCTGCCTCCCAAGTGCTGGGATTAAAGGTGTGAGCCACCACTGCCCAGCCCGCCTTCATTTTCTGCACCTTTAATATTTTGTTTTTCATTTCTAAACACTTCAACTTTACTTTTGCCAATGTGTCAAAATCCAACCCCCAAAGAGCTTCCAAGTCCAAACCTTATCGGAAGATAGACATGCCACTGCAAGTGGAAACCTACACATGGTTTCCTGGAGAGGTGTCAGTCAAAACATTCAGTGCTATTTGAAATATTGAATGAAAAATAAGTGTTTTTTTTCCTTCTTTTGTTTGACCTTGAGAGCTGGGTTGTGACTTTGTTGTCTTCATGCAGCTGTTCTGTGATTCTCTTTGGCTCCTGGGGAACAGCTCCAGGTCAGTTTCTGGAAAGCTGCTTAGATGCTTTCTTTGTCTCTGTTCTCTTCTTGGGTCTCTCCTGTTCTACAGCCCTCCTTGGGCAGCAGCCTGGACTCTTGGGCTGTCTGTCAAGAACTCAGTTAAATGCTCCCTAATGCTCTGTTAAAGAGAAAACAAAAGCTAGCCAATGAAAATGATGAAGAGCTTCAAAAAATATTTAAAACCACGTTTCTGTTGAATATTGCTGTCTTTCTAGATAGGAGGAAGAAGGAGCAAGCTTTGATTCTTGGCTTCCACCTGGAGTCTGGAACTTTCCTCCAATGACATACCTAAGAACTCCCTCTGGGTCGAGCTGCAGGGAAGACAGGGAGAGGGACAGAAGGAAGCAGATTATGGGGGGGGGGGGGAGGCTGGGGATCTGGCAACCTGTGGGGCTTACTGTTTTAAGAAGTTTGGCTCTAGGGGCTGGTGAGATGGCTCAGCGGGTAAGAGCACTGACTGCTTTACCGAAGGTCCTGAGTTCAAATCCCAGCAACCACATGGTGGCTCACAACCATCTGTAATGAGATCTGACGCCCTCTACTAGTGTGTCTGAAGACAACTTCAGTGTACTTACATATAACAATAAATAAATAAATCTAAAAAAAGAAGTTTGGCTCTGAGGAGAGAGACGATGAGGAATGGGAGCCCAGGAAGAAAGAAGGACTTTTATTGAAGGTCACAGGGTACATCACACTGAAATTAGAAATAGGGAAGAAACTACATTGGTGGAAGTAGAGATGGGTAGAGTGGAAGCAAAGGATGAGAAATGGACTCAGTGGAGAAAAATGGGGAGAGCCTCCTTGTCTGAGGCAAGTGATGTTAGAGAGAAGGCTGGGCAGAGGCATTATGAAATTCTTTAACATTATAATTAAGTTAAGAAAACCCACATGGACATAACATATTAACTATGGCAGATCTCTATTGCCTCTGTCTAGTTTCAATGACTTTGACCATGCCAAGGTAAAGCCTCATGGCTATCAACACTCCCCATTCCTCCCGTCCCCACTCCAAGCAACCTCTGCCCATGGCTTTGTTATTCTGGAGGCTTTGAATGGAATCCTATTGAGTGGATCCTTGGCTTTTTTCACTCAGCATATTTCCCAGTCCATGCCTGTTGTAGAAGGGTTTAGTACTCTATTCCTTTATACAGATGAATAATATTAACATTCCATCATAGGAGGTTACAAGCTCTGTGTCCCTTGTCTAAAGTACTAGTGTCTAAAAGTGGTTTGGATTTTTAGAATCTTGGGTAGTGAGACCCAAGTCTAAGCCAGAGGTTCGTTTATGTTTCATTTACGCCTTATCCATATTTTTTGGTTTTGTTTTGTTTTTGTTTTTGTTTTTTTTCAAGACAGGGTTCTTTGTGTAGCCCTGGACCAGGCTGGCCTTGAACTCAGAGATTCACTTGCCTCTGCCTCCCAAGTTAAAGGTGTGCACTACCACTACCTGGCCTTGTCCAGATATCTTAAAGGCAAGTTTATTCACTATTTTAAATAGCCCGAATGTTTTGACTACCACCTCTTCATGATCCCAGGTGCAGGGCTCCCAGGTGCAGGGTTCCCAGGTGCACGGCCATGTCTGTCCTCCACTGAGGTCTGGACTTTGGAGCTCCTTGGAAGTTGGGTAGGGTTGCTTACTGTGATTGATTTGTTTGTCACTGATGGGCATTGTGTTATTTTCTCCTTTGCTTCTGGTCAATAGTGTTGCTATGAAAGTTGAATGTCTGTCTGCTTCCCTGTCCTGAGGAGAGGAATGATTGCATCTCATAGGTAATTCTGTGTTTGCCTTTTTAAAGAGCAGCCATTTTGTTATCTACAGTGACAAGACCCCTTGACAGCCCCTACCTATACAGTATGTGTGTTCTTTCTTTCCACATCCTCACCAGATTTTGATTCTTGATATATGACTGTGTGCTGTGTGAGGTGGCATTTCCCTGTGGGTTTTCCTTCCTTCCTTCCTCCCTCCCTCCCTCCCTCCCTCCTTCCTTTCTTGTTTCCTTGCTTCCTTGTTTTCTTCTTTCCTTCTGAGACAGGCTTTCACTCTGTCATCCTGGCTGGTTTGGAACTCTCTGTGTAGACCAGGCTGGTCTCTAAATCGAAGCGATCCACCTGCCTCTGCCTCCTGAATGAAGGGATTAAAGGTATGTGCTGCCACACTCAGCACTTTTATATCTCCCTAATGGTGAATGATGTTGGTCAATGTATACCTTTAGAAAACACATTTTGAAATTCTACATCCAAACTAAATCTGAGCTTATTCTTCTTGTGTGTTAGGCTGGGCTGGGCTACAGGATGACAGAAAGTGGAAGAGGGCCCTTTGTTGAGTTGTGTGGCTTCAGCGACTCTTGGGACTCTAGATGTTTTGTCTCTGATAGGTGGTAGATGGTTCAGCCTCCTTGGGCCATGTGGAATAATGGTCTAGACTAGGTCCGAGCTGGGAATCCTGCTCAGTCTAGCTCCAGGTTATGCTTCACCTACAAGTCAAAGGTTGGTTGTTTTTATGGAATAAACAATAAGTCAGAGATAGAGAAGGATGGTAAAGTAGTATTGCCTTGATGTAGAACTTGTCATAACCACCTCCATGTGGAAAGGTTAGGACGTATCGCCAATCTCGGTCAGGCAGTCAAGACTATCATATGGTTTTCTCTTATTGTTGCACTCCAAGAATAATCCTGAGGGTCTGGCCTGAGACTGCTTGTCTGTTCCTTATTGGCAGCAGGATCATTCCATGCTAACATCCTTTCACATAATGGGCAACTTGAGGCCACTAAGATCAGTGTTTCAGGCGTTATTCCCTTCCAAGTCACAACAGGGGATAGTTTCTAGTTTAATGGTGGTTCCAAGTCAATAAGGGATGGAGAAGCTGACTCCAGAGGGAAAGGAGCCTGCTCCCCCTGGAAATTCCCAGCTGCTCGGTGTTAGATAAACTCAGCAAGGTTACCCCAGGCCCTCTTGAGCTGTTGCCATGAGCACAATCCTTTGTGTGTCTGGCTGCTGTTGGTTTACACACAGCCTCTGGGCAGGGAACTGGAGCTATGTCTCCAAACTCAGTCAGAGACGGTTATATGATATGTGCACTGGGATGTCATTTAGGGCTTGAATGCAGAGAAGATCTCAGAGGAATCTAGCCTGACAGCCTTCCAGGGGACCAGAAGACAGCTTGGCAAATGTGCAATATTCCAGAGCTATGCAGAATTCAAAGGTCATTAATTATATAGAACATCAGAATGACCATTTATACATTTTGTGGCAATAGTCATGATATTTTGGCAGGAAATGGGAAAACAAGCAAACAGAATGAATCTCTGAAGCTGTTTGTACACTATCATTTGTACACTTCTAAATAAGTGTATGTGTGGATTCAGCTGTGTATCTACAAAAAAACCTCAGAGAAGTTTGCTTTGCTTTCTCCATGCCCGTTCTCTGCATCATGGTGCAGTACTTTTCTGACTTCTGTAAAATGTTTTTATTGTTTCTTTTCTCCTAATCATTTCCTTATAAGAGCGCGCGCGCGCGTGTGTGTGTGTGTGTGTGTGTGTGTGTGTGTGTGTGTGTGTGTGTACATAGACTGGAAGTCAATGTTGATGTCTTTCTTGATTACTTTCCACCTTATTTTAATCTATCTGTCTATCTATCCATCTCTATCTATCTATCTATCTATCTATCTATCTATCTATCTATCTATCTATCTATCGACACTGAACTTGGAGATTACTGATTGGCAAGATTAGCTGGCCAGCAAGCCCCAGCGATCCTCCTGTTCCCATCTCCCCAGTGTATGGGCATGCACCAAGCTGTTCTTGTGGGTATGGGGATCAAAGTCTGGTCTTTCTGTTTACACAGCTAATGTTTTAGCTGCCCAGCCTTCTCACCAGTTTCTCCCTACAGGGATCTCTCACTATGGATTGGTTTTTATCCTCTCATTTTTACTTCACTTCATGTATCTGTAACACTGGAAAGTAAGGTATGGAGTAGGTGTGAGTAACATGGAGGGAGTTGGACAGTCACGGAAAACAGGTAAATTAAGCATCAATGGCAGGAACATTAATATTCAGTAGAAAACAAACATTAAAGGGATGAGTTCGATGTCAATCATGAAGGCACCAGTGGCCCACAGGAGGCAGCAGCGGAGGCTTAACCAGGGACTCTGGGGATTTGTCTAGTTGCTTTTCTCTGAACTTGAACCATTTCCCTCTCATTGCAGTCAGTACTTGCTCTTCTTTTAGGATGCCTCCCATGTGCTATGGTTAAAGGAGGAGGGCAGAGAAGTGGTGCTATCTAAAATGAGAAGCAGCAGCCAATCTAACTGTCGCCTGAAGGGCTTTTTCAAGTCGCTAAAAGAAGTGACAATGTGAGAAGTTGGGGCTTCCATATTTAGATCACTATGACACCACCCCTCCATTTTCTACCACCAGCATAATTCCATCTGCAAATTAATCAAATGCACTCCGTTATATCTAGCAATGATTTATAGAGTCACAGGATGTTCACAAGACCCAATTCCACAGCTGTGCCCCCACAGGAAGGGTCTGTGACACTTCTACTGAGTTCACCCAAATGTTTGGGTGGGAGTTGACACTCTGACTCTATTGGAGGTGTTCTAGAGAGGGAAACTCACACTTTGCTTTCTAGCTATTAGATTTTGAATAGTGGATACCCCAAATTAAGCCTTTCCCAAGAATCTCCTGCTGGGGAGGGGAAAGACCGAAGCTCGGGTTCTAGCCCATGGAAGAACTCATCTCCTGGGAAGAGATTTCACAAGGCTCTGACAACCTATCAGAGCAGATCAGCTTGCTATGTAGCAGCAATCAATGGTAGGTGGGACCACACTGTCACCTGGACTGCTTAGTTATGCCTAACCTCTTTCCTGCTGCTAGTTAATTCTAAACTTCCTGTCAGGACCTGGAAGATGGTCTTAAAGGGATAGTCCAGTAATCTCCTTATTTATTTGTCTTCCTAAAGTGGCCATGTTGAATACATCTTTCTTCTTTTTTTCCCACTGTTATTTGTCCCTTTAGCTGGAGCAATAGGGGTAAATGACTAAGCCTATCCTCTAGGGTCTGCAAGAGTCCAGACCTTTACCTAAACACTCTGATAAATGTTTTTAAAGGTTTTAAAGAAGGCTGGAACTTAAGCTTTACAACATTCATAGTGTTTCCAAGGTCCTACCATGTTTAGCTTTGTTTTGAGCAGGAAGAAGTTTTAGTTGTCTAGTTATGGTGAGAAGTCAGGGTAACAGCAAATATCCTAGTTTGTCTTTGAGAGAAGTTCTTATGTGGTGCAGGCTGGCCTTGAACTCTACCACCTGTTGAGGCATGCATCATCATGTCCAGCTAATACCTAGCTTTCAAGGAGTGCTGTACTTGTTTCTGGCTTCTATATTGTTACAGCCAAAGTTTGAGACTTTGCACACTAATAGAGGCCAGTGGTCTCTGGGTAGAGATCCAGGTTCAAGGTTAGGCTGTAGCATTCACAGGAATAGCATTGCTTAATTCCCTGTAGCCTTAGTTTCCCCTTTGGTGATGGGGATGGTGACCATGGCACATTGCTGTGGCATGTAGACAGTGTTAGGTTAGTAAAACTCAGTATAGATGCTAAAAAAACAGTCCTTTTGGAAGCTAAGGAGATCTCGTATGTGGGAATACTTTGAAAAGGCCAATGCCCAAACTTAAAACTGGCCAAAGTGCAGAGAATAAGAGACTGTGATGCTCAGCCCTAACTAGCCCACATGATCACCCCCTGCCCCCAGCCCACCCAGAGACTCAGAGAACATCACCAGAAGATGAGGCAGGGAGATGTAGGAGCTGGAGGATGGTGTGGAGAGCTGTGACTGTCTTCTGGACATGACATGGCTATCGAACCTCACAGCAGCTGTTGTTAGCAGCATGTGACCTGCCCAAGATCAAGCATGCCAGAATTCTAGTAAAATTAGGGGAGTACCATCTATGCTACCGGGCATCCCCTGACAAGACAGCAATGCCTCTGGGTCAGTAAAGGGCATGGAGGTGAACCACTCCAGGGTTTCAGGGAACAGCATCTGTTTATTGCCCATGAAGAGGACAGCCAGGGCTATACAGAGAAAGTCTGTCTCAAAAAACAACAACAACAACAACAACAACAACAAAAACAACAACAAAACAAAAAACAAAATAAAACAAAAAAAGAAATAAAAGTGATAACAATTGTATCTAGAAATATATATTTAACAACTCTGTGATTGTTCACTAGAAGAGACCTGATATATGAGTTTTAAAAATATGGCAAATCCATAGTTCTCAGTGGGTAGTATGGTGGGAGATGGGACACATTAAAAAAAATTTATGAGGGTCCAAATATAGGAACTATTTTTTTCAAAATATCTCTTTATTTCTTTTTTTATTAGATATTTTCTTTATTTACATGTAAATTTTTCCTTTCCCAGGTTCCCCTCCAAAAAACAAACAAACAAAAACAACAAGAACAAACTCCTGTTGCCTCCCCGCTCCCCATGCCTGCCACCCCACCCTCTCCCACTTATTGGCCCTGGCATTCCCCTACACTGGGACACAAAACCTTCACAAGGCCGAGGTCTTTTACTCCTATTGATGATCGAATTTTCAATCCTCTACTATACACATGCTGCCAGAACATTCAGTCCCACCATGTATAGTCCTTGATTGGTGGTTGGGTCCCTGGGAGCTCTGAGGGTACTAGTTAGTAATTGTTGTTCATCCTAAGGGGCTGCAAACCCTTCAGCTCCATAGAACCTTTCTCTAACTCCTTCATTGGGGACCGTGTACTCAGTTCAATGAATGGCTGTGAGCCTCTACATCTGTATTTTTCAGAATGGTTCTTAATTGTTTTGAGCTCCAAATTCACTAGCACCGCGTCAGGCTCCTTAGCTGTATTGTGTAGCCTGGGCTGCTTTGGAACTTATTTTGTAGCCCAGGCTGGCCTGGAACTACCAACCAAGACATGTTTCAAGGAAACAAAAGTGTCTAGGAGCTGGGGAGATAGCTCAGTGGGTAAAGTGTTTTCTGTATAAGCATGAGGAAGTGAATTCAAATCCCCCAAACCTGTGTGAAGCTGGGCATGTCAGCAAGCATCTTAACCCCATTACCTCTATAGGCAGAAAGGAGGTGAAGCAGGAGGATGCTCAGAGCTTGTGGACCAGTTTGCCTTGTGCATGTAGCAGCAAAATGATCAAGATGCCTTGTCTTAAATAAAGATGATGGTCAGGACTGATGCCTGACTTCCACATGGGCACTATGATACATGTGTTCCCAAACTCAAACAAATATGCACATGCATGTGTGTGCATGCAGGCACGCACGCAGGCACACAGGCACGCACGCGCACGCACACACGCATGCAAGCACGCACGCACACACGCACGCACGCACGCACGGAGGGGGGCGAATTTCAAAACTGACTGCCCGGGTCGGTGCTGTTGAGCAGGAGACAGTGGGCTGAGGAGGCTACTTACTGTAAGATCTAGGACTATCTAGGGCAGGAGAATCTTTTGTCCAAGTTTCTTTGAGACTTCAGCCTGGTAGGATGCTTGAATTTTTTTTTTTTTTTTTTTTTTTTTTTTTTTAGCTTAATTCTTTTGTAATAAAGGCACAGTTTTCTATTTAAATGCAAATGTTCCTGAACTAGTAACACAGTAGGGTGTCATTTACCTTTAAAACCAGAATAACTGCATGATTAGGGATTGATTTCAGTAGGAGAGCAGGGCATTCTAGAAGGCAGGTACAGCCTGTCAGGGTTGCCTAGGTGAACAGAGACCTGTGCTTGGGCTGTGGGGTTTGAGAGACTTGTCAGCAGGGCCTACTAGCCTTGTGCGTGGGAGGGCTGGCGATGTCTGAGCATTCCTGGAGATGCCTCATGGGTGACATCAGTGACCTGGAGCTTCATTCCTCAGCAGAAGTCCAGTTACACACATTCAGAGCAGACAGGAATGTGACCTTCAGGGCAGATAAGAAACTGACTCAGTTCAGGAGAATTCCTTTTGTTTTAAAACCGTTCCAACATAAGATTATAAAAATCACAATTAGAAGAATTTGAGATTAGCCTGCAGATGGAGTTCTGAAGTGTACCATGGCCACACTACAGGCTCCTTGGCCTTAGAGGTTTGCCTATGTCGAACAAAGTAAGCTTAGTGTGTCTCTTGTCACGAAGTAAATCTGTATTGGCTCAAAAATTTCCACAGCCAACAGCTCCACGAAACAGACACCACCCTCTACATCATCAATCACCATAGAGACTGTTGGGAATGAAAGACAGGCTCCCTCTTCTGAACCAAGAACCTAATTCCAGTATTCTTGTCTAGATGTCACAAATAATCCTGAAAAAGCAATACTACCATCTTGTAGTGGTTAAAAGATGATACATTAGGGGCTGGAGATGGCTTAGCAGTTAGGAGCACTTGCTGCTCTTATAGAGGACCTAGGTTCAGGGTTCATACCTAGTACCCACATGATGGCACACAACCATCTGTAACTCCAGTTCCAGGGATACAACATCCTCTTCTGGTCTTCATAGGTACCAGGCATGCACGTGGCATATGTACATACATCAGAAAAATACTCATTTAAAAAAAATGGACTCATTTACAAAACTTTGAAAGGAAGATCTGAGCAGTGCTAACACTTCTACATTCCTAGTTTGTATGCAGATTTCCTTCTCCAATTTGAACTGGAGGATTATTTCACGATTACAATGAAGACATCTCTTTACATGTATTACAGAGATCACAAATAGTTGGGAAGCAAGCATAATTATTTTTATATATAAACATTTTATGTTGATGAGTTTCTTTCAAAGATTATTAAGTGACTAATTTTTAATTATTTTGCAGAAACATATTTATTAGACATGACCTGCTTTTTATGATGAAAGCAATGTATTTAATGAGATAAGAGTAATTCTATTGAATGACAGGACCTTTCCACCTTTTCTGATGTAATTTCAGTTTGTGTAAGTATGGATTTCATAAAGTAAGAGATGCCATGACAAGATCCAAGATTCTATAGGTAGAAAATGTACTAAATTAAAGGTATTTTTAAGAAGATAATTTCAGTTTTTCTTTTATGTACATGAATGTTTGTCTGCATGTATGAATATGTACCACATGTGTGCTTGATACCCAAGGAAGCCAGGAGAGGGCACTGGAACCCCTAGAAATAGAGTCATAGATGGTCATGGGTCTCTATGTGGGGTGCTGAGAGTCAGACTCAGGTCCTTTGCAAGAATATCCAGTGCTCTTAACTTCCATAAAAAAAGATATGTGGGTTTTTATTGTTGTTGTTGTTGTTTTTAGCATTCAAGAAATGTGTTCAGTCACATTCTTTAGTATCTATGTAGAATCACATAAACCTCTTAGACTTTAGGTTTTGATGCCAATATCCTGTGTTTAGGTGAATGTGCTCTTATTTCTACCAGAACAATGGGATGAAAAGTAGCGTTATCCACAGAAGGAGGCTACACTGACCAGATCCCATCTATTAGCTTTATTGTTTTCTTTGCTCGCAGTCTCTCTGTGTTTGATTTGAGGCAGTGCACAAAGTTATATATAAGCTGTAAAACTGCCTATTAGGAAGAAAATAGATGCAAAAGTTAAAGCAGAGGAGGATT
>JADRCD010212124.1:0-23353 GCA_019843815.1 Montemys delectorum | reverse complement strand
CACAGGTGAGCCTTCTAATTCTGGATTGTAATTCATTTCAGATGTAGTCAAGTTGACAACCAGGAATAGCCACTACACATACCAAGGCCAACAGGGGGCCTAGCAAAGAAATCTCTGACAGAGCATCATGGCCAGAGGATGAAGGAGTCTTTGTACATGGAACAGTAGTTTTCAGAGTCCCCTGGAATCTTCGATAGCTAATGAATACAGAGAATGAGGCATATATTTTATTCCATATGTGACAGGGGACCCTAGAAAGCCAGAGGAAGATGTGACATGCTCTGGCTAAAACTGTTTCTTTCACTGCTGAATTGTGACTATATTGTAGTGACATAGGAGCTGCACTTAAAAAGCAAGAGATGGTAGAAACCTGGGCCAAGATGGTGGTGTTGAAATTTAGGGAAATGGGCCATTGAGGTTAAGAAGGAAAGAGAACTTTGAAGAGCCTTTCTCTGACTTCCAACCGAACTGTCTAGGTGATGGTTCACATACGGAAATGTTGAAGACTTGGGCAAGAATAGTTTGAAGACATGGGAAGAACATTCTCTTTTTTTTTTGAGACAGGGTTTCTCTGTATAGCCCTGGCTATCCTGGAACTCACTCTGTAGCCTAGGCTGGCCTCGAACTCAGAAATCCACCTGCCTCTGCTTCCCAAGTGCTGGGATTAAAGGTGTGTGCCACCACTGCCTGGTGGGGAAGAGCATTTAGGAGAAAAAAGTATGAGGTCCTTGGAGGGCAGTATTGTATGACTCATCCCATATAGGGAAACCATGGCAGAACAAAGTATGGATAGGGCCAAAGTCCAACTTGGCAAAACAATGAATTGTATTGGGGTTACGTACAGGAGCAGAAATGGCTCAAAGACAATTGCTGCACCACAGCCTAATTCGGCTCCAGGGATAGCTCACAAAGCTGGGAACCTAGAGTACATTGCACAGCCTGCTGGCAGCTCAATGGGTTGGAGCATCTTTCCCAAGCGATTCAGTTGATCTAAACCTCTTCCAGGCAGCTCTGCTGGTTTCTGCCTTTTCTAGGCTGGTCTGGTCTCAGTCAAGTCTTCTTTGCAGGTTGGCTTCCGATCTAAGAGGGACTCGGCTCCTCTGGCAAGGAGGGCCCTAGTGAATCTGTTCAGTTTCAGGGTCTTCCTGAAGCTATTTCAAGCTGTTCACCTTCCTGCCTAAGGAGCTTCCTTGTGGGGTGGAATATTTCAAACTGGGAGGATTCAACAGGTAGTTATTGACAAGTGGGTAAGGAAACTGTGGAATACTACTCAGCCATAAAAATAAATGAACTACTGAATCATGCTGTATGGATAAACCTCGGACAAATTGCGATAAGCTAAAGAAGATAAATTCAGGAGAGAAACCACAAGGAGAGTGATGCTTTCTAGGAAATGCCTATCAAACCTGCAGAGACAGAAAGAGTAGCTGTCGCTTAGGGCAGAGGCAGGATTAAAGAATGAAGGTAGACAGGTAGATGGGTCCATGGGATCTGTCTGTTGTTGTTTTAAGGGAGAGGAAGGTCTGAGCTTAAAACAATAACCAAAGCCTAGTAAATATCAACATGCAATTTTGTTTTCTTTCTCCAGGGGAGAGAGCAGAGTGCGGCACGACCAGGTGAGAGCTGGGGAATCTGTGTCCTTCCTAATGGCGGCCTGAAGTCTGAGAGGATGAGGTGGAGGGAGGGTGGGTGGGCGGATGGAGGTGGAGGGTGAAGACAGCCTGTTGGAAGCCAGGGACACTGGATAGTCTTCATCTTTGGGGTCATCGAGGTGATGGGAGAGGGGACGGTGGCTCGTGAGGCTGCATTGCTTTTTCTTGCTTTAGACTGGCAAAGCCTCGCTCCTGCAGGCTGGCCACAGGGAGGGAGCTTTCACGATAGCTGAGGGGTAATGGAGGAGAGATGATTCCAGAATGGCTAACGGTGCTCACAGAGGCCATAGGCTGTAGAGCAACTGTTTTCTTCTCTTGGATGTTACATGCCCCCTGCCCAAACTGCCCTATAGGTGCGCCAGGTCCAAGCTGGGTCCTCAATTGCTAAGGCTTTGAGCTTGGCTGATGCTGTTCACAGATGGCCACGCGCATGCTGCTTACACATGGGCGCGTGCCCCGATTACCTCCTACCCTAACCCCTGCACTGCCCATCATACTTTGGCTTGAAGTTTAGTGGGAACTTGGATGCACTGGCTAGGCCAGTAATACAGAGAATCCATGCTGTCTCCTTTCGTGCTTCCCCTGAGCACACCCGAACCAGTGAACACTTCCACTCAGCAGCCTTCAGCCTCTCATAGGCGTTAGATGCCTAAGCAGCCAGCACTGCACTGGTGTATGGATTTTCAACAGGAATCCAGCAGTTGGCCCAGAGGTCTGCCCTCTATTATGTGTGGCAGTTGGTAGCTACTTTTTTTTTTTAACCTCATTTTGAGATGGCATAGGGGGCTCAGTGGCCCAGTGACACTCTTTACTTCCAAACCAGTCCTTTCCAATGGCCCAGAATCCTGAAAAGCTGTCCTACTTGGCAAGAGCAAAGATGACCCTTGAACTCTTCCATGCTCTGGGGGAAGCAAGTGGGTGTGGCAAAGGCTTGGGAAGCTGTGGGGTTTAGTATGTTGGACCTGGAGATTTAGGGCTTTCCAGCAATCCAGATGTTCATCTGGGCGCAGGCAGTTTGGAAACAATAAAATGGTTCACAGGCAAGGACCCTCCCACTTGTGGAACGGCAGTTGTTCAGATCACTTTTGAAGAACCCAAATTTGTTATTCTTTTATTTTCTGGTAAGAGAATATTACTATAATACTCAGAGAACTTACACCAAAGTGGAATGAATTAGGCCAGGGCCCCCTGTGTCCTAATCTGTAAAATGCAGGCAGGACATTGCTTCAGACAGACAGACAGACAGACAGACAGACAGACAGACAGACAGATTTTGTTTTAATAATATAAACCTGGTGATAATGCATGCCTTTAATTCTAGCACTCAGGAGGCAGAGGCAGGCAGATATCTGAATTTGAGGCCTGCCTGAACTACAAAGCGAGTTCTAGGAAAGCCAGAGCTAAACAGAAAAACCCAGTCTCAAAAAACAAACACAAACAAACAAATAATATGTATATATTGAAACATATGTCTTCCATACTTGCTTTGGCCTAGGGCTTGGGAAATTGAAGTTTGGATGACTAGACCTCCCACTTAGGCATCCTGTCCCAAATTTCAGACCTAGCCAGATATTTTCTGGCTGATTATTGTGCTTGTGGACCTCACGGTCAACCTGAGAGTGGTTTTAAAATGAGTCCCAGAGGTCCTGGGTGATCTGTCTCTGCACCTTGGCTGTGTCAGCTGTAGATTCTCACAGTCAGAGTCATCTGGGACCATCATCAGAGCAGGTTCCCTCAGCCAAATCGCCCTTGCCCTTGTCTGGTTGGCCCCTCTCTCACCCTTAAAGCCAGATTTATGAACGGCCTCAATTCGCCATAGCCCCGCTGTTCTCAAAGCTGTTCAGCAATTCCTCTAGGCAGACCAGATGTGCTAATGTACTTTGAAGAACGGCTTAAAAAAAACAAACAAACAAAAAAAAAAAACAAAAAACAAAACGGCAAAGTGAGATGCAAACACCAGTTTTTAATCATTGTGATTTGAAGAGAGGTCAGCCTCCTGGAACAGGTTGACAGGAGAGTCTAGGCCTTAGGAGAAGGGGGATGTTATGACCAATCAGATGCAGCCCAGTTTATATCAAGCTTCAGTCAGCTTCCAAAAGAATCCACAAGCCCTTGAACATCAGTGTTGCCACCATTTTGGATACTGACACCCACATCTTTTGGGTTGTTTGGGAAAATTCTTAATCTCTTGCTTTTTGTCGCAGACTATTTCTGAGGCCACTCCTGTGTTGCCAGCGCATGCTAATTTTCATCCCAGCTGAAAGGCAGAGGGGGGCCATTGTCTCTGGTCTCCTTGTCTCCCCTCTGTGGCTTTCTCCTGTTTTCCCTTCTCTCTCTCTTTCCTTTTTTTTTTTTTTTTTTGTTTGTTTTTGTTGTTGTTTTTGTTTTTGCTCTGCAACTGAGCAGCAGAAGAGATGGAAGGCTTAGGCTGCCCCACTTTCCTTGGCTGAGCTGCTCCCCTGCTCCCCACTTTGTGCCCCACCCAGCATTCCAGTAAGTTGATACAGATTTGGTGTCATTCAAAGTTGGGATAGCTACGTTTCCTTGTCAGAGATTCCAGCCACTACCCAGTGCACCACGGGGTGGGGAACAAGGACTCTATTTTCTTTTACACTCTGGATTTGGCAGGAAAAAAATGGGGAAGCATATCCTGCATCCATTCTCCTTTATTCTACTTTGTAAAAAATTTAAAAAGCAAAACCCAGAAACCTGTATGAGTTCTTTCAGGATGCCCTCGAGCTTTTGATTCTGCATTTTCAGTTCCTTTGCCAAGATCCCCACTGTTTCTGGCTATGAGAGATGGATAGACAGTTAGCAAAATCCCTCTCTCTACTTCATACCTGTGCTGGAGCTTTGAGTAAGAAGAACTGCATTCAACTCTTGGCTCTTGATAGATCCCATCTGTGTGGCCACTGACAAATTTCTGAATTTCCTGTGGGCTTCTTTGCCTCCCAGGCTTGTGAGGAGGTTAATCATGTAATGTGGGAAAAGTCACCCCCAAAGCCCACAGTACTAGGAAAACACAAATGGTGGCATTGCCATCTTTCTTATTCTTAATCCCTAAATTTGGATCCTGTGGCTTTGTGTCATATTTTTTTTAAACAGTCGTTTTTTGGGGGGGTGGGGGGGTGGGATTTACATTTGAAAATTCAAAAGCAGAGAGCCACTATGTGAGATTTCCCCCTCCCTGTTTTCACACATTCTCAAAAAAGATGTAGTATTTTTAAAAAAGGAAATGACATGGACTTAGCTAACCAAATTCACATAGATCCAGGATGGGCTGGAGATAATCTTGCCTGTTGTTTCTCTTCAGAATTTTGGTTGTGCTATTCTTTTGGTGCCCTTGATTGGATGGCATGCTGTTGTGTCTTTGCCCGTTTGCCCATGCATGTCCTGGAGTGTGCAGCCTTTGCTCAACACTTAAAAACCTTCAGGAGGACTTGGCTAGAGTGTCCTGTCTGGCTGGACTGCTGAAGGACATGGGCACAGGAAGCTCAAGGGAGAGAGGCAGGGCAAGCCTCCCTCAGGTTGACTGGTTCTGCAGTCCATATGATTCTTGCCTGTGTGGGCTCAGGGTCTACCTTAGTTGGTAGAATGCTTGCTTAGCATGCATGAAGCCAGGAGTTCAGTTGCTAACACCACATTAAACCCAGTGTGGAGCTGCATGCCTATAATCCCAGCACTGAGGGGATGGAGGTAGGAGGATCAAGACTATGAGGTCATACTCAGCTACATAGCAAGTTTGAGGCCACCCTGGACTATATGAGATCCTGGCTCAGAAACAAACAGAAGATTCTTGTCCATACATAGGAATCAATCAAGACTTGGGGAAGGAGCAAGTCTTTGCTTCTCATATATGCCCATTATCTGCCTGGCTGAATACACACTCACTGTTCCCATAGTTTGAACTAAACCATTTGAAAATAAGCTGCCTCATTTGGGAAGGTTTCTTCCTCTGAATTTTCTAAAATCTCTTTCCCTGAAGGTCCCCAGTATTGAGTCGGGCCAGTTTGTATAACGAAATGAGCAAATAAGCCAGTCCAGGCCTATGCATGGCAAGCAATTATGGACACAGGTCTAGTGTCTGTGGCCATTTTATTGTTCCTGGTGGACTGTGGTATAAGGATTCCCCTCCCTGTGGGTAACAGCAGAACACAGGGAACGGAGATCCGAAAGCAAAGCAAGACACTTTCAACCTGACTCCTGTCATGGACTGATGGGACAGATGAGTCTGCAGCTAGAAATGGCAAAATGTCCTGGCACTATGCCCATGACTTGAAACATAAAAGACAAGCAAACAAACAAACAAACAAACAAACAAACTTCCTTGGAGGGGAAGCAGGTAGGGGTCGGTCTGACTCTCTGTTCTTTTTCTCTGAGCCTTAGTTTCTGTAGAATAGAGCGACATGTAATAGGAAGACACTGGGTTAACTGTGGTAATGGGTTTGACAGCACTCTGATCTAAAATGTACTTGACCAATGAGTGGGATAATAGCATTCCAGGCCACCTACGGATCCTAAAGAAGGTGCAGTTTGCATCCTGACATCTATCTGTCTGGCTCTCAGATCTGTGCAACAAAGATGAGTCATATACCTTTGAAATGCCAAGAGGCATCAGGAAGAGAGTGCCCTCAGTACACTGGGAGTTGGGCCTTGGTGATAGATTTAAGCCAAAATTATGAAAATTAACCCTCTCAATAATGTTTGAAAGTCTCTTGCTTTCTTGGGCTACATGACCCCTTTCCCCCCTCCTCCCCTCCATCTGGTCTGCAGGATGCCAGCCTCTGGTTGGCATTGCAGGGGCTTCTTGGATACACCCCATCCCCCTACTGTAGAATGCATTTGTGTTTTGTGAGAGTTGCTCCTGCTTGGCATTGTAGGTAAACTAAGATCTAAACCATCCAGAGGCCTTCAGATGGAACATGGGGAACAAATGTGTTGGGGGCCGGGGGCTCCCTCTGCATTTTGTGTTCTCTTCCAGTTGTGGGTTTGAAGAGCATCTCTCCCAGCGGTATGTTTATGTTGGTTGCCTTCTTGATTTCTTTTGTTCCGTTTTCCCCTAGGCCCCCCTGTCTTCCCCCTAAGCCACAGAAAATGAGGAGACCTAGGCCTCTTTCAGTGTATAGCCATAAACTCTTTAACGGCAGTATGGAAGCATTCATTAAGGTACTTGCTGGGGAGCCGTGGAGTCCGCGAATGAGTCCAAAGTAATGGCAGCCTCTCCTCTCCTTCCCCTGTCCCTTCCAGCTAACAGCCCTGCCAACCCCTTAGCCAGGCCCCATGCAGCTTCTCATTGTCGTTAATTCGTTCTTAGCTTCTCTGAGGCTTAGTTTCATCAGAGCATTCTGCTTCTGACTAGTGGGCCCTGCTGTCCTCTCTCTGAGCCATCTGGGGAGGGATCTGATCAGTCCTGCACAGAAGAGATGGAATCTCAGCTCAGTCCCAGCCAGCTGGCCTCACTAGTCAGGAGCCACAGTCCCCAACACCTGAAGGGCAGCTGAGGAAACTACATTATTCAGCGTCACCCCTTCCTGAGCTAAGACCAACAGAGAACAACACAAAGCCAGCCCCTGTGAGTTTCCAGACAAGACAACTACAGTTTGTTAGCTAAGTAGCTACCAGCACAGGAAGCCATTCAATTTTCACAAGAAAATTTGGCTTCTTAGTGGTTGGTTTGAAAGATGGGAAGAGACTTGAGGTAGCCCTTGTAAATGACGGGTTGACCCTTGATCTGGAGCTTAGGTGAGTTAAAAATGTCTCAGCTAAGTGAGTTTACTTCCCCTGTTTTCATTTATCAATTGGTATAAGATAAAGTCATCCGGGATCAAAGTGCTCAAGGCAGACATGGTGTTGAGATGTGTCCTTGGGGAAAGAGGAAGGGAGGTCTTAGCTAGTTCTCCGAAAGCCCACCTATAGCTGGTCTTTGCTACTTTGTGGGTTCTTCTTCTTCCACCTTTTACCCCCCTAACACTAGATAGGAGATAAATAAGGAAAGTGAGGGGGAGAGACCTTAGGAAAGCCCATGAGTCTAAGTTCTTTCCTTTTGTTTCTTCTTTGACCACAACTACTAACAAATTGCAGCCAACCCCCCTGAAGCACCACTAATGGCCAACCCTGCCTATCAGGGCTCTAGCATGTATTCACCCTCTGAAAAGATTCCACCATCACACAATCACAGAAACTATCCATAGCTGGCAAAAAAACATGCTTCTGCTAGAACAGTAGCCAAGTCACAGTCAAGCACTGTGGACAGTCCAAAGCTTCCCCATGTCCCCATACCTGGGATATGAAAACACATTCTTATAATATTTTGGGGGTTTTAAGGAAACCAAAATTCCAAAATTGTCACTACACCCACCAGCAGCCAATGAGGACAAGAAAAGAGGACTGTGTCAGTCAGGGGAAGGGCGGAGTCTCATGGCCATCACTAGTGATTTTGGAGTTACAGAGGCTTCCCCATGCACCAGCTTTCTGTCCTCTGCCCTCCCTCCTCTGGAAAGGTGCAGCCCAGACCTAGAGGACAGAAAAGAGCTCAACCTCAGGACTAGGTGGAGTAGGCGGGACCATCTTAGGTCAAAGAAAAAGAATCCACTTATAGACTGAGCTAGAGGAGAGCTAGAGAAAGAGAAAGAGGGCTTTTCCCCAGACAAGGATAGTGGAAAATATCTTAGAATGCTTCAAATGAGAACCCCCTCAGGAACTGTGTGACCCACAGGGAGCCACCCAATGAGTCGTGGCAAGTGGAGGTGTGTCTAAAGAGTGCTTTGCTTCCACACCACCCCTCTGTCTCTTCCTATATTTCCTTCTCACTCACCTCTGCTTCTTCATCAGTGGTATCAAACTTCCTCTTAAAATGGATTCCCTGGTCCACCAGAATTAAAACCTCCGTGGAGCTGAGGTGATGATGCGGCAATTATAAGGCATGTCATGCAAGCCTAAAGACATGAGCTCAATCCCTACAACCTATGTTAAAAAGCTAGGGTGGCACACACTTGGAATCCTGGCTTTAGGGAATCAGTGGCTCCCTGGCCAGCCAGCTTAGCTTAATGAGAGAGCTCAAAATCGAGGTGGCTGGTGCCTGAAGAATGACATGTGAAGTTGACCTTTGGTCTCCACAAGTATACACACACACACACACACACACACACACACACACACACACACACACATACACACACACCCATGAATACCCTCCTACTACCATCCCCAGACACATACAGAAGCTCCCATTGAAACTTAGCTTTGTGACACCACTGGAGGTATGAAGTGATAAGAGGAAGTATGGTATAATGACACTGGTCAGATAGCTCTGAGAAAAATGTCCAAAGAGGAACCACTCATCTCTGTTGGAGTGAATGTCAGTTCTTCGAAGAATAAGTCATTTGGTTGGGGAAGAGAAGGTGGGTTTGTGGAACACAATAGCATGTCTCTATGCTCCCTCTGCTCTTAGGCTACCTCCAGTCGTGAAGTTTAACAACTTCAGCAATGGATCTACTATGAGCAGAGTCACCAAAGCCCCATATGGCACAGGTTTACTCTGAAGGATCTCATTGTCCAGAGAGACAGCATCTGTAGTCACTCTTTCAACTTCCAAGAGCAGAATTTCAGTTTTTATTCTACTTCTCAGATGGTCTGAACACATAGCAGACTGAGTCCTCGGCTTTGACAGTCCAGATCTAGGTGATCAAATAATCTTTGGTGATTGAAAAGCTTTGTAATTGAATAATCCCACTGTGTTCCTTGTATTATGATGAGAGAAGCTCCAAGTTAATTATAGAGAAGTTTTTTTGGAGTTGGACTTACGGGCTTCCTGGATTCTTCCTGAGCCAACGTCTTATAAAAAACCATTATGTTTCTCTCCTCTCAGACTGAAGGAGACTCCATTTATATATTATAAGTCCATGGTAAAGCCCAGAAGGTCCACCTGTGGGGTTGGTGGAGAGTCCCTATCTTACTTCTAAGAAATAGGAATGAATCTACTCTGTGACTTTAGGGTAAGCACGGAATGAGCTGGTACATGTATGTTTCTAGAACCTCTGGTACTGTGTAAACCTATTCTTAATTAGATTAATTTTAGGACACTATCCCAAGACAAGACTCCTTTTGGACCAGGCTGTTGCTGAGTTCTAGAAGTCATGTGGATTTAGCTGATATCATAGCAATGCAGATCCCAGCTATTGAGATGCCAGGACTATATGATACCCCAGGAAAGTTCACATCTTTTAGTTAGCTTGGCCTTTGGGTGAGACTCTCTACCTATCTCTCACCTAGACCCCAAGTCACTGCACACATGACCAGAAAAATTAGGCAAGATCTCTCAATGTGGGAACAAAGGCTTCAGTCCACCATCAAGATCACAAAGGTGTTCCAACTTACTTTCTCTCATCTTCACCCTCCCCAGCTTCTGTGTTCCCAGTGGGTCTCAGTACCAAGGCAACAGTAAGTGGTTGGGAGGGGAAACAGAGCCATGCTTTCAGTCAAAAATTATCAAGGTATTGGATGTGTTTGGAGTCTGGAGTCTGAGGCAACCTGCTGGATTCCATCTAAGGAGAGTTTGTGAAATAGGATATCTAACTAACAATGAGGTTTCCAGAGATGAATTCTAGGAGCCAGCTTACAATAGGCCTGAAGGATCCCTTGTATGGATCCCTTGTAGATGGTCAGTGGACTCTTGTCACTGGTGACTCCCTTATGCTGAGGAATTGGCCATGGATCCAGGAATGGGGTAGACACACATCTCCTATAGATTGACAAGGAATGAAAGAGGCCCTTCCATCACTGGCATCTGAGAAAGAGGCTAGGCAGCCTATTGAAAGGTTGGCTGGGAACTGCTCCAGAGCTCTTAGGAGGTCCGAAGGATGAGGGCCCTCCCCTTTGGCAGGCTGGTGGGCAAATGCCCCAGGACCACTGCTGGCTGCCATTGCATTTTGGCATTCACGGACTCTGAAAGATCTGCATACTCTAACTGATCTTACTCCTGCATAATCTTTTCTTTTTCTTCTGCTTTGCTGCCTGTTTCTCTTTTTTGTTGTTGTTGTTATCAGAGGAAGAAGAAATGCTCGAACCAGGAACCAGGTATTTACTAGATAGGCCCGCAAGCCCCATGCAACTAGTAGATCCAATGCCATCTAGAGCAAGGCCCTAGATGTTTGATGGGTTCATCTCCCATTCTCTCCCCAGATGCAACATCAGCAGGTGAGGGGTGTAGCAGAGCCAAGAGCCCACCAACTTGCTGGCCTTCTAGAGAGGCTACTCATGATGTGACCTGTAGTAACAAGAAGGTCACCCAGTTTTAGAACCCTGAAAGAAAATTAACCCTTGCCCAACCACTAGGGACTATATAGACTAATCTAGAAAGGTGTAATTGAATATCCTTTTGTGTCCTAAGTACAACTATTTAAATCACATCCAATTCATCTCTTTTGATTTGACATCTTCTAGAATGTCTCCACGTACTATGCTTACTGATAAGCAAAATATGTACCTGGATATTTAAGTTGAGACATCGTAAGATTCACCTTCCCTTCTTAGAGCCCCACAGGGCTTGTAAGAGCCAGCTCTGCTTCATCAAAAGTGTGTCCTCCGTTCGGACGCTTGATACCACAGTAATAGGGAAAGGTATTGATCCTGCCTCTTCATCCCCAAGCCCTGGGAAAAGATGCTGAGTTGGGCAAAAGTGGAGTTGGGAGGAGGCAGGTAATCCTTCAAGATCAGGTTCCAGCTCCCTCCCTCCACCACACTGGCTTCTGTCTCTCCCAGTGTGCCTGTCAAGCTGAGCCCAGTTCCTTGCCAGCTGGGTAAGAAGAGAGCATTTCTTTGAATGTATCCTAGCTATGCCTTCTTCTGCACTTAACTGAAGGCTGTATGGTAACCATCCCTGGAGACTAGAGTTAGCAATTCCTTGCTTGTTTTCCTACTAATCACATGGTACTAATCTTTTGGCTTGACTTGATCATCATGTTTGCAATGTCTTTTGCCAGTGGTTTGGTGCCATGCCTGATAAAACTCACATGTCTTTCTCCCTTAAGGATTCAGGACAAGCTATACCACTTGTAGTCGAGAGCTGTATTCGATTCATCAATTTATATGGTAAGCGCCATCTCAGTTCATTGTGGAGCTGATGTGAGGCTATTCTGCAAGATAATGATGTTCTCAGTCATCTTGGAAGACTCTTGGAAGTCCATGCTCTGCCTCTGGGGGAGAGAAAATGCTCCAGGGAATGGCTGTTACTCCAAACACTGTCTTTGGACTCTCTCTCTCTCTCTCTCTCTCTCTCTCTCTCTCTCTCTCTCTCTCTCTCTCTCTCTCTGTGTGTGTGTGTGTGTGTGTGTGTGTGTGTGTGTGTGTTTGTATCCAAGGTGAGGGAAGGAAGATTGTGTGAGGGCCACGGGGCTTCAGGTCACTGGGAGCAGCTATGGCATGGACAGAAGTACTATTTTCAGCTCTGTCCTCACTCGGGGCATCCTCATTTGGGGTCAATCAGGTTGAGACTACAAAGCTCCATGAAGGGAATGGGGTCAGGAATCGGTTAACCATGGCATCACCAGGAGGGCAACTTGTGTTTAGTACTCACTCACCTCCATTTTGGCTGTGGGGAACTCAGGGGTGATGAAGGCAAGCACCATGCCAGCCCTGCAAGGTTTCCATTCTCAGAAGAACAAGGAAATCAACAACAGAAAATGAGCTGTTAGTCATCCTTTAGCACTTCTAGAGGATCACTGCTGAACCCCAGATCCACAGCCTCTAAAGTCCCTTGTATAAAATGCTGTGGCTTTTACGCATAACCCGTGTAATCTTTCCATAAACATCAGTCCACCTGGAGACAGAGAGCACCGGACCCTATGTAAATGCTAGGTAAATAATCATATTGTGTGGGGACTATTACAAAATAATCTATACTCATTCAATACAAATGCAACATTTTTCCTGAATATTTTCAAGCTGCCCTTAGTTGAGTCACTGACTAATAGCTCTTGGGTAGTAGACTGTAAAAAAAATTTTTTTTTCATAGTGACACTGCCATGAAACTAATTCAAAGGAAGGTAGATAGTGACTTTTGGAGGCAGGCTGCTTGACTAAACTGGGAGAAGACCCCTGAGGAAGGCAGCCGTGCAGCTGGGATGGAGAGAACGGGGGCCGGCAGGTGTGATAGGAAGGGCAGTATCCCACGTGGGCAAAGGGTAATAATACAGAAGGACAGCAGAAGACTCTGGGGTGGTAGAAATCAACAAAGCCACACTCGTGGTTGTACATGCCTGCCTCAACAGTAGGGAAACTGAGGCAGAGCTGGAGGCTGGCCTGGGTTACAGAGTAAGTTCAAGGTCAGCCTGGGCACAGTGCGTCATAGCTTAAATATCCAGGTGTTTACCTTCAGTATTCATGACACATGAATAAGTTCTAGAGTCAGATACTGGCTATCTAGTGGCTAGCCTGACATGGTAAAAGCAGGCAAAAAAAACAACAACCAAAGAGTTGAACCACATTTATTGAGCATGTAAGATATTCATGCCAAATGTCCACTAAACGCTGACTTTTCAGGGTAAATGATAAATTGTAGCATGAATAATTGTTCTATCCAAAAGAACTGTGAGGCAGGGGAAGGTGCCCAGTGTCTTCAGCAATGTTCATCTGAGAAGGCAGGTCCTCTCTCAAATTGTATAGATTTCTGTTAGGTCTCAATTGCTACCAGGTGCCAGAGACCCCACTTGGCTATTGTCTCATAGAAAAAAAAAAAAAAAAAAAAAAAAAAAAAAAAAAAAAAGTATGGTTGCCCTTTAGCAATGAGCCTAAGCTCTTTCCTTTTTCTTTCTTGGGAAGAGATCTTAGTCTGTAGCCCAGGCTGTCCTTGAACTCTGTAAAATCCTCTTGCCTCAATTTCAGCCTTGCAAATGCTGGGATTATAGTATGAGCAGTTCTGCCCAGCTAACATACAGAATCAGATGTCTGTGAACTTGTTCCTGGGTCTGAAGGAAAACGCTGTCAACACTATTCCCTTCTTCCACATGGGAAGAATTATTTATTTATTTATTTATTTATTTATTTATTTATTTATTGGTGCTGGGGACCTAACCCAGGGCCTAGTGTCCATAAGACAAAACACTCTACCATTAACTATGCCTCCAACTCTCTGACTCCCCAACTCCCTGACTCCCCAATCCCAGGCCAGGATGTACTCTGAAGTTTACATTTTCTTTTTCTTTTTTTTTAAGATTTATTTATTTATTATATGTAAGTACACTTTAGCTGTCTTCAGACACTCCAGAAGAGGGTATCAGATCTTATTACGGATGGTGTGAGCCACCATGTGGTTGCTGGGATTTGAACTCAGGACCTTTGGAAGAACAATTGGTGCTCTTAACTACTCAGTCATCTCTCCAGCCAAGTTTACATTTTCTTAAGGGAAGAAGTTACCCACGTGGGAAGAAAGGAATCGTGTTGATAGCGTTTTCCTTCAGGCCCAGGAACAAGTTCACAGACATTTGATTCTGTATGTGTTTGAGCTTTTGTGCCAGCTGTGGGTCATTGTCAAGACCAGTTGGGGTTTCAGCTAAGAGCTTGTCACCAGGTATGACTGTTCTAAAAGATAGAAAGGGAAAGAGATAAGCATGGAAGAGAATCTCCAATATTTCCAGTAGCTGGCTGAACTCAATGTCTCGTGTTATTTGCATTTACTGTTTGCTTGTATCGTTATTTCTTTCTTAGGACTCCAGCAGCAGGGGATCTTCAGAGTTCCAGGGTCTCAGGTGGAAGTCAATGACATCAAGAATTCCTTTGAGAGAGGTGAGTGCAGACTGACTATCTCAAGCTTATGGGCAAGAGAGAAGCCAAAGTTACTATAGGTCTCAAAGCCAGTAGTGCACAGAAGCCCTGGATCTGCAGCAGCTTTCAGGAGATGTCTGCTCACACCCTTATTAACTTTGTGCTAATGAGACATGACATCCTCATGGCAGCAGGAAGTCAGCCATAGTGGGAGTGTTTACACCACAGAAATTTGCAAACCTCAAGATCTTCTTAGATCTTTAGAGATTTTTTTTTTTTTTTAGCAGATCTTTAGAATGCCCCACTCTTCTCCCTTTATCTTTTACTACAGGCTAAATGTTCCTAATCCCAACTTCTAAAACCAAACATTTGAGCATTGATGTAACATACAAATGGAAAGTTCCACGCTCGACTCCATGTGACACACACAGCCAAGCTGCAGCTACACAACTGACATCTTGTTAAGTCACCCACCGGTTGTATGTGCAACTCGGGTGGACTTTTAAGTAGATACTTGATCTCACTTCCATGGCACCAAAATTCTAAAATCCCAAAGCTCCTGGTCCTGCCCATTTTAGTGTTTAAGACTTTAACGTTTAATTATTTATTTATTTAGAGATCGTGCCTTGGCTAGTCTTAAACTCTTCCCAATACTCCCGCCTCTGCTTCCCAACTGCTGAGTTACAGGTGTGAGCTCTCACGCCTGAATTTCCACACATAGTGTGTTTACATACTTGTGAGGATATACATGCATGTACATGGGCACACGTGGGTGTGTGCATAGTGTGTGTGTGTGTGTGTATGTGTGTGTGTGTGTGTGTGTGTGTGCAAAGCTCCTATGCTTGTAGTGGCCTCAGAAGCTCTGTAAGCACAGGAGGACCCTGCAAAGGAAGAACCAATTGCGCCGTAAGAAACTCAGTTTTCAACGTCTGCCTTTACCGCACAATACTTAGCTTCCTGCCATAGTAGAACTGGAAATCCAGGACTTTCTATTCAAAAAAAAAAAAGCATTGGGATATTTGGATCCCTGGTGATGATGATAGTGGTGATGGTGGTGATGGTGATTGTTATGTGTATTTGTGTGTGTGCATATATATGTCTATGTGGATACACATACATAAATCGGTATACAGAAAGTTAACAGATAATGAAGCATTATTTTTAAATGTGTTTTTTCATCCTTAGGGGAGAAACATTCTCACCTTCTTGGTGGGGACATCTGAGAGGTTAACTAGGGAATACCAGTGTCTGGGCTGCTACTGCATCCAGTTGTTCAGGCTGGACACTTGCCCAGCTAGGAAGGCAGGTGGGGGCTGTACTCTGGCTCATGCTCTGTAAGCTGCAAGCCCTGGTAAAAGAACGGAAGAAGACTTTTTCTGCTTGGCACTACAACACATTGGCACTAGAAGAAACTGCCAATAATACAGGGCTGCTTCCTCTGAAGGCTGAGGGAAGAGATCCAGGTTGGGAACTCAGATGTGTTCATTGCTTGGCAGACACATGCAGGTTCCAGCTGTTAGTGCAAACTTGCCTCAACACCTCTAGGAAGGTGTTAGATTACTCTCTACTTCCTTTCACCTCCCCTGGGAAAATTCTCAGTAATAGACCAACTTAGCAGTCCCCCGTTAAACTGCAGAGAGCCACTCCTGAAATGCTGAATTTCCCCATCCAAATGGTGAAAACCTCAGAAGATTGGCAATATGCCATGGGCAGAGCTGGAGGAGACAGCCTTCTCCAGGAGTACAAAGTAGTGTGGCCCCAGTGAGAGGGCTTTGACAACAGGTGAGAAACCACACCCACAGTGACCCAGTGGGTCTCCTTCCAGGAAGAGCTGAGACCTGCCTCCACAAATACAAATGCACACACGCAGGCTCTCCGCTGTGGTAGTGTTTATCACAGCAAAAGAATAAAAGAAATCAGGTGTGGAGCTGGTGATATGTGGCCCAGTGGATAAACGCACTTGTCTAAGTCTAATGACCCAATTCCTGGAATCCATCTGATGGAGAGAATTGACTTCTGCAAGTTGTCCTCTGATATCCAGATGTTGCCTTGTCATCTGCCTACAAATAACTAAATAAGTATAATTTAAAACATAGCTAGTAAGTAAATGTAGCCCTATAAGAGGTCAAGTGAGTGCAGTGTGGCCTCCCTATGTAACAGGGTTCTTTACACCATTAGAAAGAGAGAGGAAAACTTCTGGGAAGTCATTTGGAGAGATTTCCCATTTGGAGTAAAGGAACAGGCTTATGTAGGAGTGGATGGCATTTTGTATAAGACGTAAGAGTCAGTGAAGAGCATATATAGTTGCTCCCATCCTTAGGGGACTGGCACAAGAACCACCCTAGAGCCTAGAAAACCAGCAGGGCTCAAGTGCATTTCTGAATATAGTATGTTTATAGACCTCACATGGCAGGCACATCTGTAGGTGGCTCACAATGCTTAATGCAATGGAAACACCATGTACGTGGTGTTTAAACTGTTGTTTAGAAAAGAGAGGCCAAGAAAACAAGTCTCCATGGGTTCAGTGTGGGAAGAATCTCTTTTTTACTGTGGTGTGTGTATATGTAGTGTGTGTATGTGTTCATGTATGTGCATGCGTGTATGTGCAGAGGCAGATGGAGACCAGAAGTCAATTAACATTGAGCATCTTCATTCTTCACCTTATGTGTTTGAGACTGGGCCTTTTACTGAATCTGGAGCTTGCTGACTGGCCTATGAGCTGTAGGGATCCTCCTGTCTGCCCTTCCCCAGTGCTGGATCACACACACTACCACATCTGTGTTGTCATAAGGATGCTAGGGACAAAATCAGGTGCTCGTGCTCTGAGCACACCTCCCTAGCCCCAAGAGGCAATCTTCTTTTTAAAAATATTTTCATCTTATTTGTTGAATCCACAGATGTGCAACTTGTGAGTGCAGAGGGCTGACTATACATGTCTTTGCTCCTCTGCTGTAGTAGAAACACAGCAGACGAGTCAGACTAAAGAAAATGGTGGCGTTTGAGGTGTGGAGGGAAAGTGTAAAGACCGGCCTTCTCTCTGAGAATCTTTAAATCTAGTTTGGGGAGCTGAGCAGATGAGGGCCTGGGTTTAGATGCCCAGCATTTCAGGTAGAAGCCAGATGTAACAGTAGGTTTGTGTAATCCCAGTGCTGGGAAGTCCAGTCAAGTGGCTCTCTGGAGCTCACTGGCCAAGCTAACTGAATCAATGAGCTCCTAGGGTAACAAGGCAAGAACCATCACTGGAGACTGACCCCATGTGGTGGGTCATGCTGACCACAGGGACTAGTGGGCAAACTTACAGTGCCAGGATTCTGGTCTCACTTCACTAGTCTCATGTTTGGAGAGAGAGAGAGAGAGAGAGAGAGAGAGAGAGAGAGAGAGAGAATACTTCCATGGTGTTTAAAGGGGAAAAGTTCTACCAGCTTAACTCAGTGCTCTGTGCAACTAGTAGCAGGCATTATGTGCCTCTGTATCCTTGTCCAAAATAATCAACCTGAGTCAAGTCATGAGGAAAATGAAAGGCACGGTATGAGGCAATTCTATAAGACAGAGAGACCTACATCATCAAACACAAACTCAGCACTCAAAAAACGCTGGAGTGTATTTTATACTCAAAAAACCCAAGAGGCAGCCATTGAGCTGGGCATGCAGGCACATGCCTTCTACCTCAGCATTTGGAAGCAGAAGATTGTCCCAAGTTCCAGGACATCCAGGGATCCATGGAGACCATGTCTCAGACAAACAAACAAACAAACAAACAAACAAACAAACAAGAGGAACAACTGCCAACCAGCAAATGAACTGTGGGAACTCAGGATAGTGCTTGTATTTTGAAAATGAAAATTCATGACAGACTTAGTGGGATAGTTGGCGGAATTTGAATGTGGGCTGTGTGCAATGTTATTTTTGGAAGGATCGTTCTCTTTCTTGGGTTAGATAAAGTTATCATTGTTAGCTGAGAATGTCCTGATTCTTAAGAGAAATGTGTTATAATGTCAAAAATTCTCAAGATTTCAAGCCATGGTGTATATAATAAATGGAGAATTCAAAAGAGGGCTAAGTAATGGGTGATGGACATTCATAACTGGATGCTTATCTCTTCTGAGTATTTTCTAATAGGAAATTTAAAGCATGCAGAAACTGAGGGTCACAGGTCCTCAGGCTTGTCCCATCCTCTTCCTCATGTTCAGGCTGGCCAGGTCACTTCCTTTTTCTACTGAGAAAGGAGAATATCTTCCAGTATTGGAGAGAGATTCTCTTTCCTCACCAGCCTAACATATTGTCTCCTCACAGGTGAAGACCCCCTCGTGGATGACCAAAATGAGCGAGATATCAATTCAGTTGCTGGTGTTTTAAAACTGTATTTCCGAGGACTGGAAAACCCACTCTTTCCTAAGGAAAGGTTTCAAGATTTGATATCTACTATTAGTAAGTATTTTGCAGGTGGGATGGCCCCTTGCTTCATAGATCTTTATAGAAATTGAAGTGCTGGCTCTTTATCCAGCCAGGCACAGGAAAGGGATACTATGCACAAAGTGTGGTTCTTAGAGAGCTTCAAGACCCAGATCTATAGGTAGCACAATGGGCTAATGGACATGGTGTACTCCCTAGGTACAACAGGAGCTAAGAGGAGGAGCAGAGGGAAACCTGGGGTCACAGAATAGACCTGAGGGAGGGACATGAAGAAGACTGCCAAGAGAAGGGGACACAGGGAAGCCTACTAAGGTTGGGGACAGTGGCCCAGTTGGATCAGCAGGACAGAGCATAGTGCAGTCAAATGTAACAAGAGGAGTAGATTTGAAGGACTCCACAGCTCTGCACCTTGGTGGGTAGGGATCCATAGAAGGTTTAGGGATGAAGTCAGCAGACAAGGGAAATGATGATAGCTAATTGACTGGGAAATTATCTTTAAACCCCTGGTCATGAGAGTACTTGACTGATGGAGGAGATGCTGGTTGTCAGGATGTGTCCCAGGTGTAGAACAGTAAAAGAGGAATGCTTAAGCTCTCTGTGTTCTTTCTTTGTTCCCCAGCTTCCTCTGTGTCTCCTTCCTGATCATCTTTTAAGATCCATGCCCCAGGTCCTAGAAGCTCTATCTTGCTTGGGTTCCATGTCATTGGGCTATTGGTATTATTAGACCAGATGCCCATAATCCAGGTCCTGTGCAGGACAATGAGCAGACAGTGAGGGACACCCCCTGTCTGTGCCTGACTAGAGGCACACAGTGAGAGAGTCTCTTCTGTTCTGTCTAGGGCTATGATTATATCATAGAGAAACCCACACCCATCAAGCTTCTTCCAGACAGAATGGTCAGGGTCAGTCTCAGAAGCTTTGTAAACAGAGCCTACCTGTAATTTGATGGCACTTCATTGCATTTATTAAACAAACCCCCGACATCTGTACTTTTGATTTCCAGAGTTGCAGTTACCCCTAGTTGACTGGGGTAACTAGTCTGGGAGTTTTGAATGGGAACTCCTAGAAATAAGGGTTAAGTTTTCCATGGCCTTTATCTTGGGTGCTGCTGTAACTGCTCTCTGTCATTATGTTGGTATCTTTCTGTGTCTCTTTTATGAGGTGAACTTTACCAAAGATATGTATGCATAAAGGAAATGGTACAGATGTGGTCTCACATTGTCCTGCCTTCAGCGTGTCTTAAAACATATCCCCACTGTTAAATATTTGCATGTCACCTCCTAATTAAAACAAAGGATTCTCCATTTTTCTTGTAATAGTGATTTAAATACTCTATTTTAAAAAAAACCTGTCTTTAAGAACTATGATGTATCTAATAGCCATGGGGGGAGTGCCTGACATGGATGACTGACAGGAGGGTCTAGAGGACTTATAGAGGAGCATAAGAACTGACTGGGAGCTGTCTTAGATGAGACATCCTCAGCCAGGTCTTGAAGGTGAGCTAGAGGGGCTGCCCTGTTGAAATTTAAGGCAAGTAGCGTTGATTCACATACCCTAGACAGTCAGGGCATGTGGGTGATAGATGTCAATATAGACTTCCACTTACTATACAACCCCACCCAATGCTTGCTCAAGATGCAAGAGCCCCACCTTTGACAGTAGCACCCCATTGAGAACCATGGCTCTAGCTAGTCTTCAGACTCTGTGGAAGAACAGTGGCCGAGAGGTGAGGCAGGCAGGAGCATCGGTAGCCCTGTTGTGTTGGCTGCTCAGGAGAAAGGGGCCTTTTGGAGGCTGGAGTTCTGTGAGGAAAACATCACTGACAATGTTTGACAATGTGTGGCTTGTTGGCCCTACCCACAGCTTTGACACGTCACTTCTTGTAGTTCCAGGTTGCCAACTCCATAGGTATTCCATGTTGCCATGCCATCATACCAACATTTGACTCTATGGTTCACCTAAGAATGAGTCCCCGATGAGATCCTGGGCATGGGTGAAGCTCTGTAGTCAATAGGTCACTCAAAAGGAGCCCTGTGTTTGCACTATTCTTTTCTGAGCGACTGCAGCATTGCCAGGCCTGTGATCTGGCTGGTGCCTGTTGCATTTTCCTAAGCCACTGTCCCTGTCTATGACATTAGGACTCCAAGGCTGCCAGTGACAGAAATTTAAACCATCTGAGTCCATAAAACAGAGTGTCAGATCCTCTACCAGAAAACTTTAGGCCATTTGTTTTGGATTGTTGTTACATGGCTACTCTGGGGTTTCTGTCACTCTTCTGATCATCAGACAGGTTTCTCTTTTCTGGCAGATCCCCAGCCGCTCCAGATTTTCTGCTGTCCAAGTCCCAGGCACCTCTCTATAGATTTCCCCACAAGTTCTCAAGACCAACTCAAAGAGGTTCTAAGTAGGCTAGCCCACAATGTCTTGTTCTGATTAGCCAGGATCTCATATGAATCCCAACTGAGAGTAGAGCCTTCTTGACTGGTCTCTGTAGCTGATGGAGGAGGTGGGTCCTGGAGATATCTACTGCCTTGCTCTCTAAGGGTGATGGTCACCTGGAACTCTCTGTGCCTTACAGAACTGGAGAACCCAGCTGACAGGGTGCACCCAATCCAGCAGATCCTCATCACCCTGCCCCGCGTGGTCATTGTGGTCATGAGATACCTCTTTGCTTTCCTCAATCAGTGAGTACCTGGTCTGAAGAGCCATCTGCGACTGGCCTCCTCTGGGAAGGCTGTCCCAAGGCTCTTACGAATGCTATTTTATAAATCAGAATATAGAAACTTGTGCATTTGAGTTGTGTCCCCACTTTCCTATCCCCTGGCAAAAAGAAAGAAACTCTGGGGGAGGATTTGCCTTTTGGGTGAACAGTGAGTATCTGCTCTCTCCTAGCCTTTCCCAGTACAGTGATGAGAACATGATGGATCCCTACAACTTGGCCATCTGCTTCGGGCCCACCCTCATGCACATCCCCGATGGGCAGGACCCTGTATCCTGCCAGGCGCATGTCAATGAAGTCATCAAAACCATCATCATCCACCATGAAGCCATCTTCCCGAGCCCACGGGAGCTAGAGGGACCCGTGTATGAAAAATGCATGGCTGGAGGGGAAGAGTACTGGTAAGGCATCCTTCCTCTTAGTATTCCCATTAGCATCACCGTATTGTTAAAAACAGTCTGAAGCCTTCCGGTTTTCTCATTACCCTAGGGGACATGCACTACAGCTAGTTTTCCTTGTAAGTTTTCCTTGTCCATGTGCAGACACCTACTTCAGTCAAGGTTGCATAAGTTACAAGTAGTAAGAGCACACCTCCAGATAGCCTAAGCCAATGCGCACCTGTAGTTTACCTCACTGAGACTTTCAGGGCTATATCTTCAGGGGTGGCTGGATCCAGAGGCTCAGCAGTTGTCTGCAGGACCTGGCCCTGCCGTCTCTCCTCCTTGGCTTCCCTTAGAGTCTGTCAGAGGGCAGCTCCAGCTTTGTCACCCACTCTCTGGGCAGCTTCAACACTGAAGAGCCTTCCCTTTCTCAGTTGTTCCTGCAGAGACTTCCCAAGAGTCGTTTTAGAGCTCCATCTGGATCTGAGGGGTTCTTATAATGTTGTGGCTGGCCAGGTAACCTTTCCTTTTCAAGAAGCTGTGGAGTGGGTAGCCCCACATGAACCTCCAGTCACTGACCCCTCCCACCCAGGGGTTCTTTCTCCCAGAGTTTCATGTCTTTACATTCCCTACCTCAGGTCAGTAGTCATTAGTCGGGTGGCTCTCTTAGCTGCTATGATGCCCTGTATAAGGAGAAATAGTTAGGAACCTTTTCAGACCCAGGTCTGACTTCCTCCTTCAAGCTAAGCCTGAAAGAGTAAAGATGGATATGTGTTTAATTGTGATGAGTGACTATGCAGACATCACCAATCTACCAGATGTGGCAGGAAACTAGAGCAAAGGAAAGTTTTTCACACTGAAAAATAGTTGAGGGGCTTAGGGTATAGCCCAGTGACAGGGCGTATACTTACTGTGTAGGAGATCCTTAAGTGTATCCTTCGCACCAAAATAAAACAAAAAAGATGAATGTTGGGGCTGGAGTGATGGCTCAGCAGTTAAGAGTATGTATTGCTCTTACAGAAGGCCCAAGTTCAATTCCCAGCACCCAAGTCTGGCAGCTCATGGCTGCCTGTACTCCAGCCCCAGGCAGCCTGATGCTTTCTGCCCTCCACAGGCACCTGTGTTCATACACATATCATCCCCACCCTCCACATACAAATAATTTTTAAAATAAAATATATGATTTTAAGGAAATAAATACTTTTACCCCGATTTAAACATCGTATAATTTGTGTATACATCGGTGATCCTATGATATCTCACAACTACATATAATTTTTATGATTTTTGTACAATTACATTTTAATTAAAAAGGAAAATTCAGTGGGGGAGGAAGAATGCAGAGAAGAGAAAATTAAACATGCTACTTGAGACCAGCCAAATGTTCCCTGCTGTCACATCGTCCCCAACCCAGGTCAACACAGCCTTCC
>JADRCD010212123.1:19021-31033 GCA_019843815.1 Montemys delectorum | reverse complement strand
AGAGAGAGAGAGAGAGAGAGAGAGAGAGAGAGAGAGAGATCCTTGAGACTGTTCAAGGAAGGGCCGCAACCATGCATACCTCTCAGGTAGTGCACTTGCAGCCGCCATTGGCTAGAAGCGCCTTCCACTTTCACTAAAGGGGTCCACACTGTTCAGACAACTACGGTAAGCACCCACAAACAAAGGGGGCTCCACATCTACTGACGTTGGCTGTGACATGAACCCAGGCCCTCCCACCCCTCCCCATCAGTTTGGAGTTTGGGATTCTAGAAATTGCCCACTCTGACCTCCAAAGGATTTTCAAAGAAGTAGGGAGACCTTACTGCTTCGGTGAGTGTGAATGCTGGCTTTCCATGTAGCCCATGGTGCAGAACTGTTGAGGGTAGGAGGGAAACTGAGGCCTGACGACTTTAAGTGGCCACAGCCGACGGTGGAAGGGCTTCTTTCCATTTTCTCATCTTTGTAGAACGCATGGCCATTTGCCTAAGTGCATAAATACAATGAAAGCGTGGCTATAGAAAAGGAAACCAGGACCGAGGTCAGTGCCTACACTGAGCGTGTCTAAGTAAGGGACCACCAGTTTATCCCCCGGCAACTGGCAACTGACCCAGAGAAAGGGATGGGTTCAGCTCCATGAATCAATACCTATAAGATAAAGCCCAGATCTTTCTCTTACTCCAACTAGAGAGAATGACTTCCCATGAGTCTTTACCATAGGATACATGCTGAGCTGGGTAATAAACGGTGTGCTCCACCGTTTATTCGGGGAGATACTGTGGGTCCCACCAGACAGCTTCTTACTGCTCCTGGCTCTTCTGTGGACCAGATCAAATGGCAGTCCATGTGCCAACCAACAGTGTCCGCACAATTGCTGGTGTGGACACCCAGAACTGGCTACCCCCAAGGAGAGGGAAGACGGATGCCTACTCCCAAATACACCCCGGCCGGGTCCTCGGGCTTCTGAGCAAGCCCTTTCTGTCAGCCCGACCTTTGTCAAGTCTGCCAGTGTTTCTTAGAGTCCAGCTTGTCATCTATTACCCAATAGGGTCTCAGATTTCACCCTCCATTGTGAGAATGAAGGCTAAGGGAGTTGGAGGGCCAGAGTCCCCAGAGAACAAAAAGTTGGCTTTGTCAGATACCAGGCACCTTCAGCTCAGCCCCACAAACAGGCTCTCTGATCGATCACTGGTGTTCCTACTTACCGCGTCATTGGGGACTCCAGACCGCAGAAGACTTGGTCCCAGGTCCTGGTCCTCAAGGGTACCCAGTCTCTTTGTTCTCTGTATCGTCACTTTAGAGATGGAGAAACGGGCACAGAATTCTCAACAGACTATGGGTAAAGGTGATCCTGCAAACGTTCTTTGCCATCCAGAGCCAGCAGAGACCCCTTCTGAACACATTTCATAGACAGAGTTGAGCCTGCTGCTGGGAATCAGCAGCTGGATCTCTCTAAGCCAAGACCGTGAAGGTCAAGGGGCTGCCGATGAGCATTGTGGGCCTGACCTCTGCCTGTGCTCCCCTGACCTTGAGAGTGCCTACAAAGGATACGCAGGCCGGCTTGTGAGCACTGCCGACCTTTGGCATGGCAGTTAAAGACTGGTTATGGGCTGAGTTTAGATACTTTCAGTGCAAGGCCAGGCTATTGATGCTCACACACAGGCTGATCCTCTGGCTTCTGAGAGCCATGGGGTCAGGAGGGCTGGGCTTCCTGTCTCCAAGAGAGAAAGGCAGGACCGTTGCACAGCTCGCCCACCTTCGCTCCAGTTTGTTCTCAGTCATAATTAAGAGTTTCCAATAAGTCCCACAGTGTCTGCCATTCATGCGTGCTTTGTTAGGCAACTCAGTTTAAGAGAGCATTGACTTAGTTGCCAAAGTTTAAAACGTGTAAGATTTTATAGATTAGGTAATCTGGATCCTAAGGTGAGGGTCACGCTCACCCTCCAAACAGGTAGTCATGATTTCTCTGGAGTCTGAGGAATCTGGGGCCCTTGAGCTAGGAGCCGAGGCTTGCCAGTTGGGAGGACCAGAAGGTTTCTTCTCAAGGACCAAGTGTGGATGAGACACTCCTCAAGCACTTCCGTACAGGGTACTCAACAGGAGCTGAAGGGCTGAGAAGTACCAAGCCTGTGGATGGAGGGACTCAGTCATAGTTGACAGTCTGCTTCAGGCTGACAGCCTTGCCAAGGCCACCCCAGGAGTGGGTGTCACCTTCTCCCTAGGTAGGCCTGAGCCATCCAGTGAGGCTTCTAATAAATGAGAGCCATTGGGAAGCCAAGGTGACGTCATGAGCATGGCATC
The DNA here is from genome assembly GCA_019843815.1 of Montemys delectorum. Taxonomy (NCBI): domain Eukaryota; kingdom Metazoa; phylum Chordata; class Mammalia; order Rodentia; family Muridae; genus Montemys; species Montemys delectorum. Next base: position 28,735 of record JADRCD010212123.1, on the reverse strand, counting down.
CCCAGTCAGATGGCTTCTGTGAGGACACTGTCTAAAGACACCAGAGCTCCCTTCCAGCAGCCCTTCCATCCTTTCCCAGGTGAGGCCACCCTGTCCCGCCAGCTGCTCTCTCCTTGCACTGGCTCCAGCGGTCATCCTAATTATATCTTCACAGATCCGAAGCCTTCCTATGACATGGCTACTCGTCTATAACAGTTAGGAAGAAGTAATTGTCAAAAATTGTATGGTACAAGGCCAAGAGCAGACCCTTTGAGAAGATGTTAGTGAGCTGTACTACAGGCCAACTGGCATTCCCGCCTCCTCACTGCTCAGGTGACCATGTGTGTGCCTGGAGTAGATGAGAGACAGTCCTTCCTTGAAAAACAGTGTCCTGGTGAGTGGAAAATAAAACCAAACAAGGAGGAGGAAGAAGAGGAAGGGGAGGAGGAAGAGGAAGGGAGAAGGAGGAAGAGGAAGTGGTGGTGGTGGTGGTGGTGAACACAGGTCAGTAATTATCATCTTAATGTACTGCATATTTACATTAGACACTAAGGAAAGAAAGATCTGGTTGGCTTTGGTTAGCCATATTATATGTATTATAGACTGAGAGTCTATATTCCAAAATCTTCTACCTGAAATTTGAATGTCAGTTTGGATTTCGGAACATTTCATATTTTTGCACTAAAGATAATCAACCGGTAAGATCTATATAAATATTCCCAAATCTGGAAAGCTTCTGCTTCCAGGCATCTTACATAAGAATAATTCCGAAGAAAAGCAGAGACCTCAGGCCTCGTCCTTTAAAGAACCAAAGGGGAGAGCAGATTGAGAAAAAGCATAAGACTGCCTGGTGTGGCGATGAATACCTTTAATTCCAGCCCTTGTGTGGACAGGCAGGCAGAGCTCCAAGAGTTCAAAACCAGCCTAGTCTGCAGAGAGGATCTATCTCAGACACAGGACACCTCATAAATAAATAAAGCAGTCCATGTTTCCTGAAAAGGCACCTTTGTCTCCCTCTGCTTTTCTCTCTCAGCCTCAGCCTGGATTTTGGGACCACTGTTTACAGCCACTCCATGGCCCTCTTCATATTATATGGAGTTGGGGTGAAATTAGGCTCAGTAAGAGATGGGACTGCTGTTGAGCTTCAGGTCACCATTGTCCGTTCTAGTGGATGTGGTAGCTTGAATGGGAATGTCCCCCACGGGCTCTGCCATGTGAACCCTCAGTTTTCAGTTGGGGGCTCTGTTTGTGGGGCTCTAGTGTCGCCTTAGGGGAAGTTTACGATTGGGGGTAGCCTTGAGCTTTCAGAGCCTTTGACTATTCCCAGTACACTGCCTCTGGTTCTTAGTGGGAGCTCCTAGCTGGTGGTCCAGCCACCACAGCTGCTCTCTGTCTTCTGCTTCAGACTCCACCTCTGGGACCAGGAGCCCAGATAAACTCTTCCAGAAGTAACTAATACACAGGGTGAATACCACTGGCCACTCAGAGGAGGATTGTCCCATGAGACAAGAGGGGGACATACCCTTAGAGTTCATGGGGCTTACAGTTCTCTCCTCTAAAGTCAGGAATCTAGGCCTAGGTCCAGAGACCTTTGCCAGCCCCAGCAGTCTGCGAGTCTGGAAGGGAATGCACACACCTTGCATCTCTGGAGCATCATTTTTGAATTCTCTTCAAGACTGTCCAAGTCCTTTGATGGAAGCAAGCCACCTTGATCCTATGTGAAATCGGTAGCCAGCAAAGCTGCCAAGCATGCCTCCCACCATCGCCAAGTCTACATTTAAGAATGGCCGTGCACGGCTGCAGCACCCGGGCTGCCATCTGAGGTACACACTTGGCAGTGCCGAGCTCAGTGTAGCTGCACATCACTGATCAAAACCCCTTGCACCTCGCAGTGTCTGACAGGTACTTATTGGCTGCTTTCCCAGGCTGGGGAGGGATCTGAGCCGGCCAATGGGAAACCCCCTTTCCCTTTTGATGTTGATGTCCCCACCTTGGAGACAAGGCTCGGCCCTGTCAACTTGAGGGCCCACTAGATAGCAACCCCTGAGGATCAGAGCCAGCAAAGTTGAGCAGGCAGCAGCTTCCTCCACAGTCTGTGCTTCCTGGCTAGCTTCTGGAAGTTACCCAGGCAGCTTTCCTATCTGGTGCAACTGGAACCTTTCATTTGCCCCAAAGTGGCACCTCCTTTTACGAAAGTATTTGCCAACTGCATACGCATTAAAGGGCTTCGCCTTGCAAAGTACTTTAAAATCTTTAATGACCTGATCCTCTTATCCCTGCATGGCTGATAGGTTGATTGACATTGTTTGGGAAGAACTGAAGCTGAAGTGTCATGGAGTAGCTTTCTCCAGGTCACTCCAGGCAAAACCAGGATTGCGGGCACATGACAAATCGCTCCGGCCCTGGCATGGCTCTAATCACTGTCTTTGCTGTCAGCTCTGGCACTGATGGCTAATTGTGGTACCCAAAGCTCACATGCGGTAGGGACTCAAGTTTCCCCGTCTTCTTCAGACATTCATACATTCTTTAGGTATTTGATCACACTTGCTGTAGCTTTCTGCATGGCTTCTGTGATGTTCACCCATGACTGTCTCCTCTAGCTAAGACAGGCCATGTCCCATAGCTCGTAGCTTTGAGGCTGGGGTGGGCAAGCAAGGCCATGTGGCACATCCAGCCCACTGCCCATTTCTCTGTGTCCCACAAGCTGAAATGGTTTTATATATCTTATATAATGGAAAAATTTTCAGAAGAATATTTGTTGTTGGAAGATCATATGGAATTCAAATTCACGTATTCCTAAAGTTTTATCATAACATAGCCCATTTTCATTTATGCCAGGACTACTCTCTGCAGAAGCAAGGTTGAGTAATTGCCAACAGAGGCCATATTATCTACATGGCAGAGAGGATCTCAGTTCACATGTGGAACCTATAGGCCCTCAGTGTGTGACTTCTCTTGAATCCTCCTTGTGACATTTGCTAAGATGAGGCTATACGAGAATACGATGTCCCCTAATCCAGTATGAGTGGTGTCTTTGTAAAAAAAAAAAAAAAAAAAAAAAAATAGACTATGGATGTGCACACAAAGAATACTGCTTGCAGAGTGTGGGGAGCAGAGAATTAGACATAAACCAGGGGACCTCAAAAAGTCCTGGCTAACCACCAGAACAAAAGAGGGCAGCTTGCAACAGCCTGCCTGCAGCCCCCAGGAGCGTGCACTGCAGCACCTTGACTCTGGGTTTCTGACCTCCAGAGCTGCAAGATAAAGATTGCTTTTGCTTAATCCAGCCAGTCTGAAGAACTCCACCTTAGGCCATCTGGCCCTTTGTAGAGCAAACCTGCAGGTCCCTGCTAAGCTAAGTAGAATTTGGGAATGGGATCTGAGCTGAGTTGAGGCAAGACTTGGGCACCAGCTCCTGATTCTTGGATTCCTTGCTAGAGAGCTTGCTTATATCTCCATCTATCAGAACTCATCCCTCTCATGCCCCTCCTCAGGTCTACCAGGTCATAGACTATGTCAAAATGGATGTTAGCAAAAGTGAACTGTTAACTGCTGCTGATGGCTCAAAAGGTTGGCCCAGCTGAACCATGCCAGGCATCTGATCACAGTAGTGGATGGGATGAGACCGGTTCTAGAGCATTCCCCCAGAGCTCCCACCTCTCTCTGCCTTTTAGGAGCTGCTCAGTCTGCTCATGAGGAGAAAGTCTCATTCAGAGATGGAAGAATGCACAGTTCCTGGAGTTCCTTGGAACTCGGGCTGTACACAAAGCCTCCAGAGAGTGAGCTCAGAGCTGCCTTATTCTTCAGGGGAGGCTTGAGATAAACCCACTGTGGAATGCACGGAAGTGCTGTGAAAGGAACAGCGCCGTGGAAAGCCATCATGGTGCCCAAAACATGACCAGAGGTCCAGTCACTGGCCTGAGAATTCATTGTTTGCTCTCTAGGAATGGCAAAGGAGAGGGCCTTAAACGACATGGCTTCAAGCATCAGAAATGGTTTCTTGCACAGTTTCAAAGTCCTGGAGTCTGAAGCCAAGAAGTTGACTGAGCCATGCTCTCCTCAAAGAGCGGATCCTTCCTTGGCTCTTCTAGTTTCTGGTGTTGCTCTTCAGCTTGCGGTAGCGTAACTCTAGTTTCCGTCTACTCTTCTGTGGCCTTACTGCGCCTGTCCCCCTGGCTACTGTTGATACAAGGACACGTGGCCACCTCAAATCCAGATTATTTCTTTTCAAGATTCTTAATGAAGATTTTCTTCCACATGAGGTCCTTCACCTTATGAGCTTTTAGGTGAGCTCACTTTGGGGGGAGGGGGAGGTACTGTCCAATCCAGTATGGTTGAAGGTGAAAATTCCCAACTACAGTTGCCTACACCAAAAGAGCTTGTCTAAAATGATAAGTTTAAATGTGACCCTTCAGGTGTGGGGCTCACAGACAGACCCAGAGTTTGCAGGATGTCTTCATTTCTTTCTCTTTGTTGGCCCTGCGCTCCACTGGCAGGAGACATGCTCCTCTCCAGCACCATGGTTAGAATGATCTTCAGTAGGCCACTGTTGTCCCTGCAGTCAGGCCCAGTAGAGAGGGATCAGACTTCTCCCTTGGCTCTCTTGGAAAATCCCCAGCAGACTTTGTGGTTCAGGTATCAGGCCAGCTTTGAACATGTGTTTCTGCAAGAAATAGAGAGTTTTAATTGGTAGGACTTGCCTGTGAACCAAGACAAAGCCCATCCCAAGGCAGGTTCCAGGGAAGGTGCAAGCTGTGCCAGCCCTTGTGTACATGTGAGGGCACTGCTGTCATCCTTCCTGGACAGTGGCCGGCAGCTAAGCCCTACCTACCCTGTACTCATGTGCAAGAACCCCTTCAAGGTCAGTCGGTCTCCCAGGTGACCTCAATCCTCAGGCTCTTTGGCTCACGTGACCTTGACCCCCTGCCTCAGACTCCTAAGTAGCTGGACCTTTGGATGCCTTCGCCGCCACACCCTGCACAAGCTATATGTTTTTTGATTTCGCCGAAGTCGTTTTTTTTTTTTAATATCTCTACCAAGCTCTATGTCAGAGAGACACAAAAGATAAAAGAGATTCGGTCTGTGGAAGGGCCACTTTCTACCGGAGAAAACTTCACAGAAACAGAAAATCAGACACCTGTGTGGCTAGCGTAGTGGGAAGCAAAGCGCAGGGAAATCCAAGCTTGAGATGGCACAGTCCGGAAGCCCTTATTAGAGGGCGCCATAGATCAAAGGCTCGGTGAGGAAGCTCAGCAACTCAACCTGAAGTGCTTTTTGGTTACAAATAATAGAAGACCCAAATCAAACAGTCTTGAAAAAAAATGAAGTTAATTTATTTTCTCATATTAATCAAAGTTCAAAGGAAGGGTGGCTTGCTATAGAAGTTCATCATGCCTCTAGGGTGGGGTCCTAGTTGTCTGCCCTTCCATGGCCAAGCTTGTTTCTTAGGCCAACTTCCTCATGAAAAGAAAATGGCTGCTAGCAGGCTCCAGTCACTGTAGCCAGGGAAATGGAGTGAGCATACTGGCTATCTTTGCTTAGGTCACACCTCCACCTTTGCAGCCAGAGGACGCATGGGATGCTGCAGCTGGCCCTTACCTGTGCCTGTCAGGATGCAGAGTGGCCTGGGCAGCTTGCCACGAGCTCATGGACACCATTGCCCCTGAACATGCAGCAGCCTCAGCTGAAGAAGTTCTCAGGTCTTCCATGAGAAGACTCGTGACCGATTGGATGCAAAAGGAGCCCAGCTTCGGGCTGGCAAGGTGACTGGGTAGAGGTGCTTGCTGCCAAGCCTGCTAAATTGACTTTGGTTGAAAACTGTACATAGTGAAAGGAAAAAAACCAGATCCTCTGGGCTGCCCTCTGAGCTCCACATGGATACTGTAGTGTGCACACAAGTAAAGAAATATGTAAATAAATAAATGTAATTTTAATGTCTATTTAAAAAACAACCTTTGAAGATAAACAATAAATGAATCATCAAGTGTAGGGTGAAATATTAAAAAAAAAATTCACATTATATAATCAAGGAAGGAGTTACGAGCCATTGTCAGACCACGGCTGCTGGGCCGTGTGCACCCCAAGCTTCACTGCACCTAGGTGTCCCTTCCCCTCGACTGAGAGGGCGGGTGGCAGTTACACTGCAGTAACAAGTAATCCCCACACCAATCACCTTTGAACCTTTGGGTCTCCTGTGGACCCAGGAGAGGCCACAGGATAGTGACCGTCCAGGTGTCACTGCGGTCTCTGGAACGTCCAGGTTCTATATCAAAATATGGAGAATAGGAATCTCAGTAGAAGATGGAACACCGAAAGTCAACTGCATACCACGTTAGTGTGCAACACCAAGGACCAGGGCAGGGCACTGAGTGCTGGACATCTCAAGAAGGGTCCTGAAGAATGTCCTCGGCAGTACAGTCCCAGTGCCCCTCACACTGGAAGAGATCAGGGAGCCACCTGCCTCCTTCCTGTGAACCAGCCTTCTGTGATTCTGCATGCCACACACAGGAGCAGTTTCCAGAAGGGGAGGAGACGGGCAATGGAAGATTAACTGCTCCCTGGGTTCCACATAAGGATCAGTGTTTTCAATAATACTGTGTGAGTTTAACCTCAAAGTAAATGGTTAATTCATCTTATATCAACAGCACTGTGATTCATAATGTAAACTTGGAGAATTCTTGATGTTTCGGGCCCACATTCCTTTTAATTTGCCTCAGCATTCTTTTAAAGCCACAGTGTGCTCACTTGATAAAATGCAGGGTGTGCAGATGCACGGGTTTCTGCCTGGAGGCGATTTAGCCCGGCTGGTTCAGTGGACGTCTTCTTTCAAGTGTATACTCTTTCTTAAATTATTTACTGGGTAAACACACTTTGCATTTTCAAGAGGGACATTAAGACTGTTTGCTGCTGGCCTAGTGAAACATCAAGGCCCCTTACCCAGAGTTAACAGCAAGTTACTTGGGGCTGCCCCCAAAGTTCTTTTCTGGCTTGCTAGCAGAGTTCCTTGACCTGGCCGGCTCTTCTGATTCCTCTCAACTCTACAAGTGTGCATTCAGTTCTGATGCCCAGAATGATCAGGATTGGCCAGCAGCAATGGCCAAGCGACTGTTTCCCAAGCTTCCTCACATCTAGGGTCTGCCACTGCCAGCCTTTACATCCCCTCACCCTTCTGGGTCAGTCCTGTCCACTCAGGTGGGTCACTTCTGTCCGTAGAGAGACATATTTGCTGAAGCACTTCGCAGTCCAAAGCTAGGCTGACGGCCTAGCCTCTCTGTGTTCTAATTCCTTCTGCCCTTCATCTCAAATGTCCCGCATCCCTTTTTGTAGCAGCACCGGTGTCTTCCACCGGCGCACACTTAGGAGCCCAGGTGGCCAGTCATTCTTCTACCTTCTGGGAGAAAAGCCAGGGCTGCTCTGCGGAGGCACTGTAGCGTGAAGCTCCATCTTTAGGGGCTCATTTCGACTCTATCCTTCCCTACCCTAACATTTCCCTGCCAAGGGAATTTGCTCAGATCTCTTCTGCATTCTTCCTAGAATGGGATGATTCCACTGACCGGGGCCATGCCCGGTCGTCACTGTCCCTGGAAAGTTAGTTCTTTGTCTTGCTCCCAAGTACCAGCCACATCTCAAGCATGATGTCCAGACTTCAGAGATGAATTCTACCTGGTCACTGCCTACTGACAGATTCATCAGAGCAGCAGGGCCGTGGTGACAGGGATGCCAGTGGGCATGGCTGTCCAAGGCAGGGGACAGCCCTATTAACAAAAGCTAGGACCTGAGGACTCCAGAGTGCTTACTTCAGTACCATGTTCCAGACTAAACTAGTAGCACCCCTGGATACACATCCTGCCTGTCCATCTTGGACGCTCTCGACCCTCACCCTGAGCTGTGGATGAGACACACTACCGCACTAAGAGTCACACACCATGGCAGGTCACTAGGGCAGAACTTTTAAAGTTTCGTGCTTTGAGTCTGCGGTCCTGCTCAGACTCGGTTTTCCTGATGTCTTTGGTAAATCTGACTGACATGTGTGGTAAACCTCAGCAAATGGGAGCTGAGGGGACCATTCCGAAGACTTGCCTCCCTCTCAGAGGAAAGGACAAAAACCAACTGGAATGTTAAAAGAAGCCTAAGTAGGTCCAGCCATTGTTCCTAATTAGCTTCACTTTAATAAACTGGAGTCCTATTCTCATTTACTTAGTGACTGGGACAGAGACTCCTCCCTGCCTCCCGGGTAAATACAGCCTGTTAAGTCTGAATTAGCTGTCATCACACAAGAATAATGTCAGGCACAGGCTTTCTAGTGGGACAAGAAGAAATAAACAAGACAGCTCTTCGAGGAGCCTCCTGTGATAAATGAGGACAGAGCACACCATTCATCTCCACGAGAGGAGCGGACATGGCTACTCAGGCAGCTTTGCGGAAGACGTGTCAGCAAATGGCGATCATTTTGTAACCTGTCAGGAAGAGAGGGAACCCGTCCTGTTAGGGGCCCCAAGGGAATGGACCACTCTAATGGGATAGTATCCATCCACCCGTAAAGAAGGAAGGGTGGGAGGGAAGGATCCCACCAAACGGCAACCTGATGTCAACCTCCATTCCGGGTCGCAGGGACCCTGGGAAGGTTCCTCTAAAAATGCTCAAGTGGAAGCCTGACTCAGTCCCACATGCCCTTCCCTGTGGAAGACCCTGTCCAGGGCCCCACGTGCATGGGAGGACACAGAACTCTGCATGTGCCCCTGGGTAGGTAGGATGGAGTTGCTGCAGGCTTGAAGCCAGTGGGCAGCCGGCTAGACGGCCAGCCTCTTTGGGTTTCTATTTCCGTGCGCTCTGTAAGAGCAGCGAGCGTGGGCGAGGCTGTTTGACCCAGGTTCCCTTTGAAAGACTCAACAAAGCATTGTGGTGTGCGACCTCTTTTCACCGAATGAGGTAACAAATTATGAAATCACTTCAGCGGAAGCACGCTGCAGGCATCCAGAGCGTGTGTCTCCTCTGCCTGTCTTTCTGAGGTCAGCATCCAGGGCTGGACCGAGGGACAGGCAGCCCCTAGAGGGCCTACCCACAGCCGCTTGCTAGGCACCTTGAGGACGTTCTGTTAGCTCTCATTTCCATCTTTTTTTGCACCGGGGAGCATATGTAACGTTTCCTCCTGGCTTGACGAAGCCATGAGTCTCGCTGACAGGTGACGGCCTCCCAACCTGAGCTGCAAGTTTGACACTTGCTTCTTAATCCTGTCTTCTCCCTGTTAGGGCTCTCTCGCTTTTCCCGGGGTATTTTGGTTCAGGTAAGTACCTCACTGACATGTTTCCTTGGAGTCTTCTCCTTTCATAGGAAACACTAGGAAAAAAAAAAAGAGTAAGGCTTGTCTCACATTCTAAATTAAAAAGAGATGCTCACATGGGTCCCTTGATCACTTAAGGAGGTTACGTGGTACCGAAACCCTGGAAATCCCGGGCTTCCCCTTAGCTTTTTGGTAAGCATTTGCTGAGTGCAAGCACCATGGAGTTGTTCATAGAACTGGAATCTCTCTCTCTCTCTCTCTCTCTCTCTCTCTCTCTCTCTCTCTCTCTCTCTCTCTCCCTCTCTCTCTGTGTATGTGTGTGTGTGTTTCTGTGTAGGTGGCTGTGGTTGTGTGTGTGTCTGTATCTGTCTATGTGTATGTTTGTGTATGAGGTTGTGGTGGTATGTGTGTATGTGTGGTTGTGGCTGTGTGTATATGTGTGTATGTGGCTGTGT
>JADRCD010212123.1:0-18621 GCA_019843815.1 Montemys delectorum | reverse complement strand
TCTCTCTCTCTCTCTCTCTCTCTCTCTCTCTCTCTCCCTCTCTCTCTGTGTATGTGTGTGTGTGTTTCTGTGTAGGTGGCTGTGGTTGTGTGTGTGTCTGTATCTGTCTATGTGTATGTTTGTGTATGAGGTTGTGGTGGTATGTGTGTATGTGTGGTTGTGGCTGTGTGTATATGTGTGTATGTGGCTGTGTATGTTTGTGTCTGTGTGTGTGTGTGTATGTGTGTGTGTGTATGTGTGTGTGTGTGTGTGTGTGTGTGTGCATACTCACAGGCTGTAGCTTCCTTAGCCACCTTGGCTTGGGCAGTTTGGCAGAACCCCTTTCATTCACCCGTGTTCATTTCTCTTCTGTCTCCCACAGAATCATCCAAAATCGCATCCTGCTCGTCATCCTGGGGATCATCGTGGTCATCACCATCCTGACGGCCATCACTTTTTTTGTCAAAGGACACTGATGCATCTGCTCTCCCTTGATAAACAGTGATCTTGGCTTGTTATGAGTAATTAAGACAAAATGGTCACATGAATCATTCTTTCATGCTGACAGGCCCCGAGTGGCCCTCTGTCTCTCCCTTACCACTGCTGAGCTGAGTGCAGAGTGTAAATGCGTTTTCTAGTCCTGTCTGCATGAGCGTGGGTTTCCTCTCTGAGGTGGGTCTTTGCCCAGATTGGTTGATTTTTATAGGTAAAGGTGAACGCTTATTTGCCTTTAGGTAACTTCATCTGCTGTCCAAAATAGCTTTGGTAACACCCTTCCCTGCCTTGTGGACATGCCTAGGGTCCTGGTCTGAGAGAGGCATGATGACTCAGCCACAGGAGCTTCTGTGTGTCACGTACCTCTCTTTACCAAACAGGCTTTCTGAGCTGTCCATGGATAAAATGCCAGAAAAATCAGAGGCCAGAGCCCCGGGTCAGCCGTGCCCTTTCCCATCATAGCGAGTCCGGCTATCCTGCCTGTGCAACTTCATTGCAAAGGGGCGGATTTACTCTCACCTGTCCAGAGATGTGGCTTAGTGCTTTACTTGTTTTTTTTTTTTTTAATTGCACACATATGTATGTGTATATATATTTTGCCCAAGAGTTTTTTTTGCTGAAGCTGCTCAATACCCACTTTTCCCAACTTTGGTTACTGGCAACAAGAAATATTCCCCTGCCTTCCCCAAAAGCCGTTCTCCCCAGAATTTGCTGGCAGCGCGAGCATTGGCACAGTATTTAACTGTGACCATATCTTCCCTGGCCTGTTTCTGGCCTGCTTCTCTATCTTCTCAGTTTTAATGTGAGCTCAGTCAACAGCAGCCCTCACCTACGCAAAAGGTCTGAGAAGGTTCTCGCCACATCCCTTCCAGTACTGGAGACAGCATGAGCCTTCCAGAGAGCCAGAGCAGGGTCTGTTGCTGTGACGCGTGCATGCGGTGACAACAATGGGCGAGTCCACTAGGAAAACACAAACAAGCAAACAAACAGGGACCCTCAGTGGGGAATGCCCACTAGCCTCTTTCAAAGAATGAATTGCAGACCGCTACACAAGAACCACTTGCATTTTTAGAGACAACCATTTAGCAAAGCCTGCCTCGGTTCTCCGTACATTCAACCCTCTAGCATGCTCCATCATTTTCTTCCCTTTCTCTTTGTCTGAGGTAACTGGGAATTGTGTTCAAAATTAGTTCATTTGTGATCAGGCTTAAAAGTTCCCAAGCTGAGGTCACTTCCCCTCTAGTCATGAAGCAAGTGTGTTCTTCTTAAGACTTCGTAGGGTCTTACAGGGCTGCAAGCACCATCTTTTTAATATAATTGGCAGCTTTGAATTCTTGAAAAGCCAACCTGTTCTCTTCATAAAAAATGCTAACCACCTGTGCTCATGGAGGAAGATCATGCTGCAGTTGATCTCCCACCTCTCTCTCTCTCTCTCTCACTCTCTCACTCTCTCTCACTCTCTCGCTCTCTCTCTCAGAAGAGAACCATTATAGTAGAGAAGAAATACAAAATCCACCAGAGAACTTGTGCTCGTGGAAACAGGCGAGGCCTGTATGTGTTCAGATGAATCATTTATTATTGTGTAAATAAAGGTGTAGTCTCTGTGTTGGAAGGATGGCATGGGATTTGGGCTGAACAAAGTGGGACAGCAGAGGAGACAGGCTGGAAGCTGCGCTACCTTTCCTGTCAGCTAAAGGGACCAGCTCAGCAAGAACCTTTTATCCTGATAACTGAATTCTGGACATCCTAAATGTATCAAAGAAACCATTAAAAAGCAAGGCGACAACCTTGGTTTGCCGTGTTGATGCTGGTGAAGGAGGTCAAGGCCTCTGGCGGCCTCTGCGAAAATACTGGTTCTTAGTTAAGAGTATACCTGAGTCCTGAGCTATCTCTCCCACCTTCCTCCCAAGTTGCATCTTCCCAAGGCCACCTAACAGGCAGGCTGAAGCTGAGCACTGGCTCTTGCTGGCCCGTAAGTAGTTCACCAAAACCTGCGTTCATGCTGAAGCCAATGAAATGAGAAGGAAGGGAGGCATCTGCCACTCACCTTTCGTGACTCTCTGCCTGGGGTTCTCTTGGCTATCGCCAGTGATGTTGGCCCAGCTTAACCATGGCAGTGGAAATCTGTGAGCCAGTAATGCTTGGGCTAACAGCTCCATCACATCATCACATCCCCTGAGAGTGGCCACCCCACTCAGGCCAGGCCCACCGAGGGTGGGAACTGGTCAAAACGTCCCTTGTCAGCCCTCTGTCCCCCTGATGTCGTGGGAAGAACACAGAAGAGCCCTGGGGCTGGGGAGATACCCTCCCGACCTCTCTGCCCACCAAGGAAGGGAAAAAGAGCACAGCTCTGAAGCAGGTGTCCGTGTGTGGAAGGTTCTAGGTTCTTATTATGTATCCTTATGTGTCCGTCGTTTGTTGAATATTTGTGAAGTTGGGAGCCTTTGTTTAAAAGTGGGGGAGGGGGGCTCAAAATGACAGCATGGGGGAGGAGGAAGAGGAGGAAGCCCTCACCATATAAAATTCATGCAGACTAAACAGTTTCTCTGACGGTATAAATAAAGTGGAAGGAACCCTGGTACAGAATCAAAAGCAATTTAATTAAAGTCTCTTAAGTTGTAAAGAGTTTTAAATGTTCCGTGTTGCAGGCGGATGCCTGCAGATCCAGCGGGCCTGACGTCAGCGGGCAGGCCTGGGCTGCGGGGCCATTTGCTATTCTGTTTCAGGCTGGCTGGATTGTCTTATTTTGGAACCAGCTTGGTGGGGGGTTTGCTTTGCTACTGCTTCTGAGCCCTGAGCTTCAAAGGCTGAAATTAATGGCGAACAAAATTGTGCGGCTCTGGCCGTCCCATGCGGGGCGAGCCCATTGAGGGTTATCATTAAGTAAAGAAATAAAGAGGGGGGAAAAGCCTGCCTGCTCCAAAAACCTCATCAGATAATGACCTCCGTGATTGGGTTTTCATTACCAAACAGCATCCAGAGATTACCAACTCAAGGAAGAAGGGAGGAGGGAGAGAAAGGAAGACAAGCCACTGTCTCTCTTTCTCTCTCTTTCTCCCTCTCTCTCTCTTTTGCACATCTTTTCTTTAAAACTGTCAGATCATTTCAGTATTTCAAATCCGAGGAAAACAGCCTGCCTGCTGCTGTATTTGAAGTTGTAATGGTGTCAAAAAGTCACGACTGACTGACAGCCGTCAGTCCCAGAGGGGCTCATTAAATCATAAAAACTTGACAAGGAAATAATTGCGCATGGCCAGCGACTTGGCGCCTGTTTAGACGGTTTTATTGTCTTTCATTATCAGTCCCCGCCATTACGTTCATTAACAAATTGCATTAAACAACTGTTAAGGGCTAATGATTTGTTTATCGCTTTTTTTATTATTATTATTTAAACATTAGCTGTGTCATGTGGTACCCCAGCAGCCTCTTGCCATCATCTGACTGAATATTTTTCCACTCTGAGCCCTGGGTACTGTTGGAATATGAAATAGATTATTCATTACTCTCCTCTTTGCCACTGATTTGGTTTCATGTAGTGTCTTCCACAGAGAGAGATGAAAACTTGTCAAAAATAGGTTATATCTTATTCGAAGGGGCAACAATAGCAGCAGGTACAGGCACACTTTAATATTTAATTAAGGTTGATGTTAACCCCTTTCAATGACTTCAGCTCTAAGTTACATTTAAATGCGGAAGAGAAAAATAATTGTTCTTAATTTGCAACCTGTTTGGCAGGCATTCTTCGATGGACTTACTGGAAATTTAGAGGGGAATTTTTAAATAATGAAATTTCCCGTCATAAATATTTATAGTAGTTTGTCTACGTAGCAGAGAGCTGAGCCCAGCGATGATTTCCTCATCACTCAGCCGTGGACTGATTAGCCTCTCCGCCGGGTGCTCTGCTTGGGAACAGAGGTGGCAAAATGTTATCTGGAGAGGCCCACAGCCCGGGATGTGCATTGTGGTGGCCCAGGCTGCTTTGAAAGGAAGTGCTGGGTCCCCAGCCCAAGGGCCACTTGCCTTGCCCTTCAACTGCAAGTGGTTGGGAGAGACTGGTCCTCAGTGAGGCCGAGCAGGAACGGCCTACAGACACCTGTGAGTCAGGCTTTGCTAACACAGGAAGGTGTGCTGGGTGTCTCCGGCCTGAGCTCATTACACCCAGGCTTCCCTAACGGGCAACAGGAGCTGCCCTGTGCACGGACTGACCTTCCACCCTTTTCCTTTCTGGGGCTTGCCATGGGTGAATTGATCGGCTTTTCCATGGGCTGAAACCTCAAGGGGCCGGAGAGAACAAAGCCCTAGTAGCATGGGCATCTGAAATCAGAAGTCAGCCCTCTGCTACCTCTGGTCCGCAGTTCATTTGGTTACTTTACATAACATAGAAGCCACAGCTTTCAGGACCGGGGTGCGCTGGTAAAGAGGGGGACCAGAGTACCTTTTCTCCATCCTGTGACGGAGAACCCCTCCCCCCCCCCCCCCCCCCCCCCCCCCCCCCCCGGCCTGGCCTTAGATCATGAGTATGCTCTTTGCTGGGTACTGTAGGTCTAAGCATCACTCACTAAGGACAGACGGGTCCTGCAGCAGTCATGTGCTGGCCAAGCAGGCATAAGCCCTCCTCTCAGATCCACTTGATCACTGCGGATGTAGAAATAGTGGCCACACCTGGGTCTGTGGGGCCTCCAGGCTGTAGCCCACATTAGTCACGTGACAACTCACCTCCCTTATAGGGACCTCCACGCCTCAGCAGAAGATGCACTAGAACCATTTTCCCAGTGGAGAGGAAGATGGTGTGGTAAGCCACCACTACCCTCACCCTCACCCCCACCCCACCCCCACCCCCACCCCCACCCCCACCCCCGGCGGAAAGGTACTGCCTGCAACAAGAAACTATCCTGTCCTGACCTCACCCTATGCTGGGTAGGACCTGCTGATTTTAACATGACCCAAGGCTTAGGTTTCTGTCCCTTGCCTGGGATGCATCAGGTGCTGCCCAGTGACACGGGCTAAGCTGTCCACATAAAGTGATCGGTGGGCCAAGGTGACTTGGTGAACAGATCCATACAGGTCCGAACTAAATAGGCACTGCACGAAGATGGGTGATGCTCAAGGGTGGCCAGGAACATCCAGCCCAGACAGGAAATGAGTGCGTTCCTGGAGCCCAGGCATCCAGGGGCACCCTTCCCACTGTGGCGGCCTGGGGCAACTCTCTCTCTTATGATTCCAGTCAGTGCCAGCTTACCAGAGGCAAGTGGTCAAAACAAGATGGGTGGGGGGCTTGGAGCAAAGAACTAGAGAGTGAACTAGAGAGATCCAGTAAGGAGTTGGGGCAGTGGGATCAGCTCAGACAAGAGCAAGGGAGTCAGTCAGTCACTCGAAGCCCTTTGTGCCTTTCCTCAAAATGAGCCAATGAAGGACAACTGCTCATATCACCCATGCTATCCCCATCCTCCCTGGCTCCAGACTTCACACGGGTAGGGGGAGGGGGGAACGTGTGGGGGGGAGTGGGGAGGGAGTGTCCCCTCTTCTGAATCACCCCCTTAGTGGTACTACATAAATAAGGGGTGTAGCCAGTTGAGGGGGAACCAGTTACAGGCAGAGCATGGGCCTGTGAATCTATGACTCCCACCCCTCCTTGCCTTCATCCAAACAGGCCCTTTGGCTTGAATAATAGCCGGGGAGCCCAGGGAGGAGCAAAGCTGCCTCTGCATCAGTATTGATCTGCAGCCCTCACAGCCACCAGGGGCTGCCTGGGCTTTTCCTGCGGGCAGGACCTCGCTGCTGGTCGCTGGGCAGCATCCTAGCTCCTCCCCAGGCCTCCCCCAGGTGTGTTGAGGAGGAGCCAGGAAGGTGGGGTGGACAAAGCCCAGGCACTTTCCACAGCTCAACACAGCTTCCATGCCCCCAAAGTTTTCTGTTTTCAACTGACTTTGCACTTGTTAGGAAGAACCAGATTTTTTTTTGTTTGTTTCTGATGAGCCCCCACAGAGTTAAGAATGAACAACACCTCCTCAGGCCCCAGCATCTCTTCACAAAGTTCTGCCAAGGGCCCAGGCCACAGAGGTATCCTCAGCCAACTGAAGAAGGCCCTGCGTTGGGCCAAGCACCCGGCAAACTTTACTGAGACAACCTGGTGGCCCTCTCTGCCTTCCCTGCCCTGGTTATATGGCTCCTCTGTACAGAAAGTTCCAAGGCCTTCAACCCCTGAGGGACACAGTACCTCGAGGTCAGCTAGGCACAGGTATGGGAACGCCCTGAAATCCTATCACAGCCGTCTGTGACTTCTGGCTGACAATGCTGGGAAAGCGCATTTCCTAGGGACCTCAGCTGCACCAATGGGTTCCTCTGGTTGAGATGTCTGCTCCTCTCCTGATGATGTCTGACCCATTTTGGGTGCCCACATCGTGAGGTATGGGCATGCCCTGAAGCTTCTTCTATCTCAGCCCCTCAGGCTTGTCGAGTCACAGGGGTCATCTTGCCCTAGAGGCTCACACAGACCTGTGCTCTTGGCCAGATTACCAAGAGACATGGAGTCTGAGGACAGACTCTACCAAGGAGTGAGGGGTGTGGGTCCCCTGGCAGTCCTCATGAGAAAGGTGAGCACAGGAGTTAGGGTAGGTGGCCCCGGGTCTGCCACCAGGTCCCCCATCAGCTTTGCCAGCCGACAAGTCGCAGGCCTCTGTTGTGCGGGTTTGACATGTGGAGAAGGATCCAGAATGGATTGCTTGGGCCCTGGGTGGACCTCCTCAGCCTTGTCAGAGGAGACCTGGCTGTGCTCAATTTGCATGTCTCGGCTTTCACAGCATTTTTGAAGAAAGGGAGGTATGAGAGTGAGGAGAACCAGGTGGTTCCACGAAGCTCCTCCCTGACCCCCCCCCCCTTCAAAGGAGAACTGGAGTCAGATTTACTTATCCTGTCCATGAATATTTATAAGCACCTACTATGTGTCAGGCCCCAAAGATGTAGGTTTAAGGGGAGGTGTCTTAGTCAGGGTTTCTATTCCTGCACAAACATCATGACCAAGAAGCAAGTTGGGGAGGAAAGGGTTTATTGAGCTTACTTTCACATGGCTGTTGATCACCAGAGGAAGTCAGGACTGAACTCAAGTAGGTCAGGAAGCAGGAGCTGATGCAGAGGCCATGAAGAGATGTTCCTTACTGGCTTGCTTCCCTGGCTTGCTCAGCCTGCTCTCTTATAGAACCCAAGACTTCCAACCCAGGGACGGCACCACCCACAAGGGGCCCTACCCCCTTGGTCACTAATTGAGAAAATGTTCCACAGCTGGGTCTCATGGAGGCATTTCCCTAACTGAAGCTCCCTTCTCTGTGATAACTCCAGCCTGTGTCAAGTTGACACACAAAACCAGCCAGTACAGGAAGTCAGAGATTTACTCATCCTGTCCATGAATATTTATAAGCACCTACTATGTGCCAGGCCACAAAGTCATAGGTTTAAGGGGAGGTCAGAGAGCCTCTGTTCCAGGCTAAAGATCTGAAAGTTTTCCCCTCCCACCATCCCAGTTTGCTTTCTGATCTCAGACTCAGGATCCCAAAGTGTCATGGAGAGGCCACTGCCCTTGCTGCCTCTGCCACTGTGCCCAATATCCACCACCCATCCCCATGAGCTTCATGGCAAAGCACACTCATGATGCAACGTCGGCCTTTTTTCCTCCGTGACACTTCCATGACCACATTTGCAGAGATCCAAGAGGAGGCCAGCAGGAATCCTCTTCAGCTGCGGGTGGGCAGGTCCCCGTCATCACTGCTTCTGCACCCAGGACAGCCCTTGAAAGGGAGACAGGAATGGGGAATGGTTAGATCAGGGCTGACTTGGAGGGTGGGGTCTTTTTTATGAAAAAGGTTTGACTTGGCGGGCAACAGAAGCCCAAAATATCATAAAAGAGAAAAAAGTTGCAGAGTGGCTAAGAGGTGCACTGCGGGAGTGTTTCTGGGTTTGAACGAGGTGGATGCTCCGTGCAGAACAGTGAGCAGGTAGGAAATGGAGCAAGAGACATTTCAAAGGCTTCTGTGCCCTCCTCCTCCTCCCCATTACTCCCCATGCAGAAAGGGGAGATAGAAACGGTTGTATCAACGTCCATCCCTATCCCCTCTCCCAGGCAGTGAAGAAACTAATGTTAGGGCATCTGATATTGGGGCAAACAGAGCCTGGGCACCCCTGCACATGCAACCATGTTCCAGCCTATGGTAGCCCTCTCTGAACTCCTATGTGAAGAAAGAGGAGACCCACAGAGCAGGGCACTGTGTGTGTGTGTGTGTGTGTGTGTGTGTGTGTGTGTGTGTGTGTGTTGGACAGGGTAGGCAGGGGGTTGAACCACCATCCTCCATGCTCAGTGCTGTCCACCTTGGGAACATCTCGAGTGTTCTGGTAAGCTCCAGATCACAGACCCTGTGAACTGTGCATGCCACAGAGCCGGCCATGCTGGCCAGCCTACACTTGTTTCCAGATGGAGGAGAACAGCAGTTACTGAAGATCTTCCAGCAAGTGGACGGCAGAGCGGGGAGCAGGGGAGCCTTCAGTGCTCCCCTGCACAGACGTGTCACTTCCAGCGGCACAGCTGGAGATTTTGTCTTTGTGACCCTCCATTCCCACCCCATTCCTCTGACCTCAGGAGCCCCAGCCTAAAACATTCACAGCCCCCAGCTCAGAACCCACAGAGCTAGTAGTCACTGGAGTAAAGTTGGCTTCCTGCCATTAGTGCTAAAGCTCCCACTGTGCGCAAACTCCATCCCTGTTGGCTAGGACACCTCCTTCCTCGAATGCCAGGTCTCTGCTCCCAGAGAACTAGCAGAGAAATGGCCCACTTGGCATCTTAGTGGAGCTCCTAAGGTCCTGCTGGGAAGGCATCCCGAGCCTCCCTCCCGTGTGGTGTCTTCTCAGCCACTCTTCCCAGTTCATACAGTGAGGAGCACTACCACTGTGAAGCTGAGCCCAGGACAGACTTTCAGAACTCTGCTGCCAGTGTCTAGGGTGCTGTTTCTCTGACAGTGGCCCTGGGTACTGGCGGTCGTGGCTAATGGACATTCATACCCAGGCTCAACCTGGCAGGGAGACTGATGAGACCTTGATCTTTTTCCATCCGGGCCTCTTCTGGGCCACCCTAGGACCAGGTCTTAGGGTACTAGACCCTGCAGTCCACTGGCCTGGGGTAAGGACTCCGCAAGCCACATTCCACCCTCCCCGAGTTTTTCAGCAAATAGGAAAAATGGGGCTAGAAAGTCTCTGGGAAAAGAGACTCTGGCAACTCCCAGCTATCCACAGTAATGTAAAAGGAATGTTCCTAAATAAGAGTCGGGCTTTGGAGAAGGAGGGCAGTCTCTTATATGTAGAATCTTCTAGAAGAATAAGACCCGTGGCATGCTAGACTTCTGAACAATTTTGGATGCAGAGGCCCAAGGCTCAGAAGAACTTCATACTTAAAGAGTAATATTCCGTAGTTGAACTAAAATTCTTAACAATCTAAGCTTTATAAGTGTTTTTGTTTGTTTGTTTGGTTGGTTGGTTGGGTTTTTTGTTTTTTGTTTTTGTTTTTTTGTTTTGTTTTGTTTTGTTTTGGTAAGGATAGTAGACTCCGACCTGAGGACTTGGGATATCCCATAACCTCTTAGGATATCCCATAACCTCTTGGGAAATCACATAACCCCCTGGGATATCCCATAACCCCTTGGTCCATTTCTCAGGGGCTCACTCCTCCACACCCTAGAGCCTACCTCCACTCAGCACAACACCCCAGCCCACAAAACTGCTTTCAACCTACCCTAAGGTAGAGATTGAAACCAGGAGAGTAGAGCATTACCAAGTGCATGTGACTCCAAGGAGAACGCCATGTGAGTGAGTCTGTGGCTCATGTCCTCCAGGTGTCTGCCATCTCTCTAGAGCCCGAGAGGGTTTTCCACCTGCAGTGGGTGCAGATAGAAGGCTGTGGGGAGGGGGAGGCATTGGGTGTGGTGCTGGTCCAGTGTCTATGGGAACCCCACAGCAGGAAGCTCCAAGCACAAGGGGCTTCTCTTCACCCTGAGCCCAGCGGTCTCTTCAGGCCAATGCAGTGCCCGGCTGAGACGAGCCCTGAGAAGCAGTGTACAGCTTGGATGACTCTGTGTACATGTTAAGTATCCCATTTTCCAGCTGAATCCGGTGTCATATACTATAAAGGCGAATGGTGAGAAACATGATAAGAAATTGAATTTGGACAGATAGCATTGCCAAATTAAAGGCACTGTGACAAGCTGGAAATGTCTGCCTTTTAAATTTTTTTATTTTTAATTGTGAGTATGTGTATGGGTCTGTGTGCATATAGGTATGCGTGTGTGTGAAAGTGCTGGATTCCCCCTGCCCCCCTCCCCCCGGAGCTGAAGTTACAGGCAGTTGTGAGGCACAGACATGAGTACTCGGAAGTCCCCTACAAAAGCAGTATGTTCTCTTAACCCCTGGGCGATCTCTTCAGGTTATGCCTGCTTTTATTAATAAAGAGTCCCACATTTTCATTTAGCCCTGGGTCTCCCAAATTATGTAGCCAGACCACCCAGATGCATGAATTTCTCTCTTGTGCATCTATTTCCCTATCAGAAAAACTGGTGCACAGAGATCTTGCCCCGCAAAAAGTCTTGGCCCATTAAGCACCTGAGTATGGATAAGACCTAGCAAGAGGCCAGATGGGTGTAATGGGGTCACCTCCAAGTCCCCACATGAAGGACGATCATGAATTTTGAAACAAAGAGACCCTGTTTCAACAAAGGAAACAATCAGGGGGATTGAAAGATTTAGAAGCCATCGAGGGGCTGTGGAGATAGATGGTCAGCAGTCAGGAGCCCTGGGTTCAATTCCCAGCACCCACGTGGCAGCTCACAGCTGTCTGTAACTCCAAGATCTGACACTCTCACACGGATACACAGGCAGGGGAAACACCAATGCTTATACAATAAAAATAAATGAGAAGAGGAGGAGGAGGAGGAAGAGAAAAGAAGAAGGAAGAAGGGGGAGGAGAGGAAGAAGAAAGAGGGAAGAGGACAAAGGGGAGGAGGAGGAAAAGAAGGAGGAGAAGGAGAAGAAGAGGAAGAAGGAGGGGGGGGAGAAGAGGAGGAGGAGGAGGGGAAGGGAAAGGGGGAAGGGAGGGGGAGGGGGAAGCAGCAGTAGCCACCTCTGCCATCCCTGCCACCCCCAGCATGCCTTGGAATCCCAGGCCCAAGTTTCAAGTTTTGTTTTGTTGCTTGGCTTGATTGGACTTTGCTCTCTTTGTTTGGCTTCCTTTGTTTTGTGGTCTGGGGGTTGTTTGGCATTTTGAGACAGGCTCTCACCATGTGGCCCAGCAGGCCTTAAAAACAAGCTATTCTTCCCCTAAGGAGACCTGGAGTGGCTCCTAGAGAAAGTGCAGGCCCTCTTGAGGTCTCACTGACTGCTCAGGCTTTTGCCTCAGGTCCATTCGTTGGATGTTACATCCTGGAACTGGGAACCCCACACAGATCCCCGTGGAGACTTTAAGCACCAAAGATGCAATTTGGAAACCGACAGCAATAAAAGTTCATCTGGCCCAAAAGCTGAGAACCTAACATTGTGCAGAGCCTTGACCCATCCCTCAGCAGCTGGATTTCAGGCCTAGGATGCTGAGCTCAATCCAAAGTCCAGCACAAGGAGGGTGAGCGTCTGCCAAGTTCCAAACCTGGAGCAAGTGGCCATTCAGCTCCGTCATGGTGGGGCCCAGGAGAAATTAGTTAACAATTGTTTGGTTTCTCCAGCTTTCCGGGATGGGAGTTCTCTCCCGTTAGCACTGGGTGGGTTTGGAGGATTTCCTGCACGGCATTTTGACTGATGTCTTCTGGCTGCAGCTCATCTTTCCTGATGGTGATTCATTAGGCCTGAAAGCCGCTCCAGAGTGGGTTTAGAACCCATGTAGTACATAGTCTGTTAAACTGAGATCTGCTAATTAATCGCTCTTCTTGTGTAACAGAGCGATAGCGCTCCTTCCCCGAGGAATTGCAATTTCATGGTTCCTAATGATGCTACGATTACATTATCTGCATCGCTTAGGCTGGGGTGTCAGGAGCAGCGAGTGGAGCCTGTCTCGGGGATGGGGGAGAAATCACATGGAACCCAAGCGGGTGGAGGAGGGGAGGTAGACTGGCCTGTGCTTATTTATGCACAGCTGCTTTAACATCTCACTCAGGAATTAGTCCCGAGTCCCACAGACTCCCAGCTCCATAGTACCTCTTTCCCCAGAACCTCACATTTTATCTCTAATATTTACAGAGCGGTGGTTTATTAATAAATCTGTGTATTTGCTGTATTCCACAACGTAATTTATCTCAGCATTTATTTTTATTAGATCTCGTAGAAATGTGGTTCTGCCTGTTATTGGTATAAGTAATACATTTCGATGGTTGTTTCCTGAACTGACTTGTATCCTTGGATGAGTTAAATAAAATGTAAACTGTCTACTTCCAAGGCTTGCTGGGTTTTTTGCATTTTTTTTTTCTAGTGGAAAGGTAGGTGTGATAAAAGCCTGTGCCCAGCATGCTGGACTGTGAACACAGTACACTGTCACTTTTTAAAGATGTCGACACCCGGAAGGCTCTTTTTCAAGGTTATATCTTGTTTTCGTTTGTGTGGTGTCTGCTTGGGTTACAGCTGTGTGTCCTGGTGGAAGCCACCTCAGCTGTTGTTGCTCAGGGCCAGCCACCTTACTGAGACTGAGTCCCTCCTTAGCCTGGAGCTCAGCAGGGAGACTAGCCTAGCTGGTCCAGTGAGCTAGCTGGTTGAGTGAGCTCCTGGAATCTGCCTGCCTCTGCCTCCCAGCCTCTGCCTCCCAGCTAGCTCCAGTCCTCACAAGGTAAGCTTGTTACCAACATCACTACCCACCCCCAGCCCCAGCCTTCTTGATCTTATGAGGCAAGGCCTCCCATGTTGTATAGGCTTTCAACAGCTCTGGACTCAAAACAGGTTTTGTGCCTTATCCTGGCTAAGAATTTTTCTGCTTTTAATAAAAGTTTTTGTTTATAGCTGGGCGGTTAGTGGCTCACACCTCTAATCCCAGCACTCAGGAAGCAGAGGCAGGAGGAGTTCTGAGTTCAAGGCCAGCCTGGTCTACAGAGTGAGTTACAGGACAGCCAGAGCTATTCAGAGATACCCTGTCTCAAAAAGAAATTTTTATTGTGTATGTATAGGTGTTTGAGGCAAAACATCCATATATCTATGTCTATATATCTATCTATCTATCTAGATATATATATCTAGATAGATAGATAGATTTTTTTTTTTTAAATTTTCCGTCAACTTCTCAGAGAGATGGCAGGCCTGACTCCGAGTGCTCCTTCCTGCCATGGAGAGCTTGGGTAATCAACTCATCCCCCCACTGAGCCTCAGAGACAGTTGCACTCAAATGGAAGAAAGCTGCGAAGATCCCATTAGGTACCCATTGGCCACCTTCAAACATGTGAGAGACTGACCCTGTCACATGCATCATGGGTAGATAGAAACGTGTGGATCTGTAGCATAGCATATAAATACTGGGTTTTTGTTTGTTTGGTTGGTTGGTTGGTTTTTTTTGTTTGTTTGTTTTTCGAGACAGGGTTTCTCTGTATAACTCTGGCTGTCCTGGAACTCACTCTGTAGACCAGGCTGGCCTTGAACTCAGAAATCCGCCTGCCTCTGCCTCCCAAGTTCTGGGATTAAAGGCATGCGCCACCACCGCCTGGCATAAATACTGTTTTTTTATTGCCGTTTAGAGCTGTTTGGGTTTTGTTTTTGTTTTTGTTTTTTTCTATACAGATTTCTCATAGTGGGGGAGGGGTTAAGATATTTCAAGAACATTGCATACTCTTATAATCCCCACACTGAGAAGGCTGAGGCAGGGGGATGTAAAGAACAAGGCCAGCTTGAGGGATCCTGTCTCATGGAGGACAGGACTTTATAGAAGGAAACTGTTGGAAATCTTGGGCCAGGTAAGGGAGGCACCTGTGGTGCTCACTCTCCAGTGTCAGAGACAGACAAGCAGAGAAAAAGAAGACCGGCATGATCCATACAGGAGACAGTCTCACAGAACCAAGGACTGGCACATAGCTCAGTGACAGGACGTGTGCCAAGCTCCAGGCTCAAGGCTCAGCACCAAAATCTATTCATTACAACATATTCTTTCTGGGAGCTAGAAATGGCTCAGCAGTTAAGAAAATATACTGCTCCTGCAAAGGACTAGAACTCAGTACCCAGCATGCCGGAAGCTTACCTTTGTAACTCCCAGTCCACACGATATGATGGCCCCTAGTATTGACACCTGCGCTCACTCTCTCTCTCTCTCTCTCTCTCTCTCTCTCTCTCTCTCTCTCTCTCTGCCTGTCTCTGTCTCTTTCATACACACACATACACACTTGTACACTCACACATTTATACACAGACTCACACTCATACACACAGTCTTAACCACATACACTCAGACACACACTAAGTAAATCTTTTAAAATGTATACTCGTTCTAAGATACCTTTTCATACTAAATGACCAGTGTTGATAAGGGATGACAAAGAAACATTATCTCTGCCTTCCTCAGGTCTCGAAGCCGGAGAGGGAACCCATCAGCTACCTGGGAATTACCTGTCTTGGAGTTCAGCTCCAGGGGTTGGGGAAAGCTCAGTCTGGGGAGGTTGAGCTGGCTTGAGTCTACCCATTGCCAAATGTATTGAAAAAGAAATTTCTAGCTTCTGACTGGTGAGCTGCCAGTGTCCTGGTAAATATCCACTGCCCATGGTCATGCAAGCAGCCCTGATTAAACGCACTGGAACACACACACACACACACACACACACACACACACACACACACACGGCGTAAAGTAGGAGGAGGCCTGGTTGGAGGAAAAAGGGAGTGAGTACTATCAAAGTACATTATACATGTGAATGAAATTGTCAAAGCACAAATTAAAGATTTTATAAAGAGAAAAAAAGCAGCAAAAAGAAATTTGAGGTCACACTTAAAATGACTCTTAAAATATATATGAACTAAGAAAATAGAGACTATGAAATGATTAAATCTAAGATACAGTGTTCTTGAGTGAATTTATACCAATAACATCCACAGAGATTTGAAGAACAGGTCGTATAGGATTCAGGAGTCAGTCTACACATGAAATTTGGGTCCATGTGATAGCTGAGTCATCTCTGTATAACCCACCTCCACAGCACTGGCAAAGGAAGGGGTGGGATCTGTCAAGTCTATAGAGCCAAGATCCAAATCAAGATGGTGAAGCAGCGGGCGAAGTGGAGCCTGGGGTCTGTATTTATTGCCAGTTAACAGGAGCGTGCAGAAGAGAAGATGGCTCTCCCAGGAGCACTGGGAAGTCCTCCTAACCACCACCTCATCCCTCCTCCACACTACCCTGTCTCCCCTGCACCACAGTCTCTGGTGTCCCCACCTAGGGATAGTAGTTTGTTTCAGCTCGCAGCTGCCACAGTGATGGTTTGAAAATGAAAATCATATTTTAGAGCCTTATAGTTCAAAATCTTTTGATCTGGTCTTCTAACCACAAGGCCTTCCATGGTCTGGCCTGCCCCGGCCTGCCCTGCCCTGCCCTGCCCTGCCCTGCCCTACATGGCCAGACACCAACCCTCAATCTCTGGCCTGAGTCACCTCCTTGCTTTCTCTCACATTCCAAGCTCTCTCACAACTTGGAGCCTGTCCCGCCCATCTGTCTTCCCATTGGCTAAATCTCACCTGTGCTGTGGGTCCCGGATGAGTGACAGCATCTGAGTCCTCCCTCCCTGTCTCCAGGAGAGCCATCTCTCTATCTCTATTACTTCCTTCTCCGAGCCTGCTTTATTTCTCCATTTTTGTTTCCTGGTTGAGCATAGCACGTAGTGGGAGGGAGGGATAGACAGACGGACGCCTGAATGAAGGATTGGATGATAGAAACTTCTGTCATTTCAGAGAGCCTAAAGCAGATAAAATGTCACCACGGGGTGGTTGTCCCCATCCAAGGTGTGGGCAATGGATTGTGTGGGGCACGAAGCAGGGCTGGGCAGGACCACCTGGCACACTGCACTGCTGCTCTGGGTGCTTCTCTTGCAAGTGCAGGGGCAGCCTGCAGGGGACGTGAGGGGTCCTCTACAGGAGGCCTTCTCTACAGGTACCGAGACCCTCCCCATCTTAAGAGGGGCCGAGGCTTCACAAGGGCCAGCCTCATTTGGATGTGCAGCGCCGCAGAGCTCCGGGTTTCAAAACCTCCAGTACACTAAACGTGAAACTTTTGTTCAAATTTCAAGGATTTTGATAGCCCAAGTGAATAGACACCGCCTATTGATTTTCCCCTTACAATGACTCTTGGATAACCTATTTTCTCATTTATTTTTAAAGACAGCTCATGAGATTTCATAGCAATTCTGCCCAACCTCCTAATATCAAAATCCCTCCTTGACCTGAAAATTGTAATTCTGCTATAGATCACAGCTGCTGAATATTACCTTTTACTAAGCTGGTTAAATAAAATATGTCCAACTCACTAGATCCCACAGCCGTGGCCTGCAAGCCTAACGATCCAGGGGCTGAGGTTCCTGGCTCGGCACGCTCTTGCAGGTGAGGCAGCCATGAGCTCAGCATTGGAATCTGAGGAGGAGCAGAGGAAAAAGCCTGCTCAGCTGATCTTCAGTGATTTTCTCGTGAAACTTTTACAAGGGAGACCTGGGCTGTTTGATGTGTTCTAGACAATCAAATGTCCCCCGAGCCTGCAGCACAGCGGCTGGGGTTTTCCTCCTGCTGAGGAGGGGGTATGTTTGATGTAGAGCACGTTCACAAAACACCAAGGCCTTCACACTGATTACACACAGGTGTAGAGGAGGACACACGGTGTCAATCTGGGAAGGCTGATCCTGCCACTAACTGCCCAGGACCCTTGGTTCAAGGCTGGCTGGGCAAGAAAGGGTCCTGGTGGGACTTAGACTTAAGGCCTCCTGTTCTGTCTGAGCTTCTTCAGCCCTGTGCTTACCCACCATGGTCACCTACCCTCCCTCACCACCTAACAAATATTTCAAAGCTAGCGTTGCCATCTAAAGTCACAGCCTCTGGGTTTTACTATCTTAGTAAACCCAGTCCTTGACCTACTCTGTCTGCTGCCCTTCCTCTGCTCCCACCCAGCATGGTCACAGTCCCCCAGTACCCTTACTTGCACACAGTTGGAATTAGCATGACTTACGGAGAGGGTGGCATCATCTTCAGTCATGTACAGAGGGGCTATTTGAAACGACAGGCCAGAGTTTCCTCAGAGGACCTGTGGACCTTTGCCATTCTGCTGGGTCTGGTCTGGCCCCATGGTGATGGAGCCAGGCCAGTCCTCCCTTCTCAATGTCAGCGATACCTTGACAGTTGATGGGTCTCGAGGAACAGGTCCCAGAATCTACAGCATCAGCATCAAGTGAGTGTGTGTGAGCAAGAGTGTCCAGGGCTGGCATGGGTAGCAGAGAAAACACGTTACTGTCCTTAACGCACACTTTTTGTCAGTGCTGACAAACGTGTGACAGGAAGCCACCACTTTCCTCTCTCACTCCTGACAGACACCAGTCACTGGCTCTCTTACCTCCTCAGAACCCTCTTCCACGCTGAATCCTCGCAACCTCGCAACCTCTCAACCTTGGGAAAGGGCTTGAGGATGCTGTCTACTTTCTCAATGTGTTCTGCTGCCCACATCACCAGTTTGCAGGCTCCTCACTCCCCTGAAAGTTCCCCCCACTCTTTCCCTGAAGCTGTTTCTGCTCTTCCAGGACTCTCTTCCAGCTCACAGGCTCCCATATTCCCCTGGGCCTCACTTTCGTCACTTGCTTTTTACTACTGTGATAAATATCATGACCGAGAGCAGTTTTTGTCTCGGAGTGTTTATTTGGCTGAGAGTCCATCAGTCAGGGAAGCCAAGGCAGGAACTCGAGGCAGGAACTGGGGCAAGGACTACAGAAGAACAGTTTACAGGGCTCACTGGCTAGCTTGTCCTGGTTCGCAGAGCCTGCTTTCTTATACAGCCCTGAGCCATCTGCTCAGGGTGGCACCACTCACAGTAGTTTGAGCCCGTCCCATACGGATCATAAATTAAGAAACTGACCCCCTCCTCCTTTTGTAGAAAATATTAAGTAATCGAGCCGGCACTAACGTATTCTCAATGAGCTA
>JADRCD010212121.1:28757-40302 GCA_019843815.1 Montemys delectorum | reverse complement strand
GTGTGTGTGTGTGTGTGTGTGTGTGTGTGTGTGTATTATATATACATTTATTTTCTATGTATAGTGTGTATCAGGGCAGGCAGACATACCATGGCATGTTTGTGGAGGGCAGAGAAAAAAAGAGTCAATTTGGTCCTCCCATAGCAGGATCTGAGGTCCAGACAGATTCGGGCAGTCAGGCTTGGGTGACTGGTGTCTTCACTTCCTGAGCCATCCTGAGGGCTGGCCCTACTTTAAATATACTCCTAGGGGCTGGAGAGATGGCTCAGAAGTTAAGAGAATTAGCTGTTCTTCCAGAGGTCCTGAGTTCAGTTCCCAGCAACACATGGTGGCTCATAACCTATAATGGGATCTGATGACCTCTTCTGGCATGCATGCATGCATGCATGCAGACAGAGCACTCATATACATGAAATACAGAAATCTTTTAGAAACAAAATTTTATGTGTATATATAATATAATATATACACAAAATTTTATGTGTATATAACACACACATACATTGCTGCTGCTTTGTGAGCTTACTGAAGTAACTTTAAGAAGTAACAATGATGTCAGTTTGACTGTTACATGGAGGATTAACCTTAAAATAGAAAAACTGGTTAATAAGAATTTTTATTTTTTGAGTCAGAGTTATTTTAGGGACCTGCTGCCTGTAAAGGATATCCTAGGACAGCAGATCTCTTAGTTCCTAATAAACAGCTGCCTCAATAACACTTCTGGCCAAGCTGGGCCTTTGGGAAGGAGCCCAGCCAAGCTTATTAACCCCCTTTCTGTTTCTCTGCAGCTAGCCACGGTGCAGCCTGGTCAGAATTTCCACATGTTCACAAAGGAAGAACTGGAGGAGGTGATCAAGGACATTTAAGGAGCCATCCTCGAACTTCTGTGGGACAGTTTCAGTTCTAATTGCCCTTAGACTATTTCCAGCTCTTATGTTGTGGAAAATATCCAGTATATGTATGTGTGTTTTTTTATGAAGTCTGTACATAACAGCAATTCTGAAATAAAAAAAAATTAAAAATACTTGTTAATAGTCTGTGATCTTATAATTTTAAATATTATATTGGTAGGCAAACATGATTATAATTAATGCCCTTAATACCTTTCCTGTGAGCATGACTGTCCTAAAATGATTATGGTGGTTCTCTGCCACACAGACAGCTCTAGCCTTAGATCCTGGAAGATTAACTCAGCCTAGTCCAGCTCCTCCCAGTGGTAAGTAGATGTTAATACGACTGGAGCCATTGCAAGTCTTTGGGTGGGTGGTGGTAGTGTTTGTTTTTTGAGAAAGAGTTTCTCTGTGTAACCCTGGCTGTCCTGGAACTAGCTCTGTAGACCAGGCTGGCCTTGAACTCAGAGATCTGCCTGCATCTGCCTTCTGAATGCTGGGACTAAAGGCATGTGCCACCCCTGCCTGGCCTTTGAGTGTCTCTAAGGAAACACACACTCTTGCTTCCTCTATATGAGAACACTGCTCACTGACCATCAAAAGATGCCTAGCGGCCTCCCTACTTCTTTATGTCTTAATGGACAGTCTGGGAAGGATACCCTTTTTATGAAGTAAGGACTGCAAAAAAACACTTAGAAAGGAGATTTTTAAAAAAAGGCTTTGATCTCAGTTGCAACAAGAGTTACATACCTAAGCTGTATAAAGAGAACTATAAAATTCAGGAGTGTCTGTTTGACTTTGGAACGCCCTATGAACTTCCTCCACTGGAGCTCATATGGCTACGATTTACAGTCATTACATTTGAATACTCCTAACAGATAAAGAGCCTAAGGCTATGTCATTGAACATAGAAAATGAAGTGTTACCAACCAAGGGCTATACAGGGTGGGACTGAATGTTCTGGCAGCATGTGTATAGTAGAGGATTGCAAATTTGATCATCAATAGGAGGAAAAGCCCTCGGCCTTGTGAAGGTTCTGTGCCCCAGTGTAGGGGAATGCCAGGCCCAATAAATGGGAGAGGGTGGGGTGGCAGGCATGGGGAGGGGGGAGGCAACGGGTTTGTTCTTGTTGTTTTTGTTTGTTTGTTTGTTTTTTGGAGGGGAAACTGGGAAAGGAGAAATTACATGTAAATAAAGAAAATATCTAATAAAAATAAAATTAAAAAAAAAAAAAAAAGAAAATGAAGTGTGGCTGGAGCGATGGCTCAGTGTTAAGACCACTGACTGTGAAGTATGGCTGGAGCGATGGCTCAGTGTTAAGACCACTGACTGTGAAGTGTGGCTGGAGCGATGGCTCAGTGTTAAGAGCACTGACTGTGAAGTGTGACTGGAGCGATGGCTCAGTGTTAAGACCACTGACTGTGAAGTGTGGCTGGAGCGATGGCTCAGTGTTAAGACCACTGACTGTGAAGTGTGGCTGGAGCGATGGCTCAGTGTTAAGACCACTGACTGCTCTCCCAGAGGCCCGGTCTGGTTCTTTTGGCACCTACATGGCAGCTCGCTATCATCCATGACTCCAGTTCCAGGGACACACTCTCTCCTGGTCTGCTCATACACCAGGTGTACACATGCTATATAGACTTGAAGACAATATCCACAGAAGTTTTAAAAATTAAAAACTGTTTTAAATTAGCAAAAACCTGTTGGAACTTGATCTCAAGATTTTCAAGGTTTCAGATCACCAAGTCTTGAGTAACCAGCCAGTCTCAACAGCACTTTTTTTTTTGTCTGAAGCATGGCTGGTCCTTGAGGGTAAAGAATTAATGGCTGTTCATTGATGGCTTAGAAATTATCTGCTGGGCTTTGTGTAATCTTTCGTTAGGGTTTCACTGCTGTAAAGAGACACTGTGACCAAGGCAACTCTTCCCACCCCAGACAGGGTTTCTCTGTGTAGCCCTGGCTGTCCTGGAACTCACTCTATAGACCAGGCTGACCTCAAACTCAGAAATTCGCCTGCCTCTGTCTCCCAAGTGCTGGGATTAGAGGTGTATGCCACCACTGCCTGGAGACCAAGGCAACTCTTATAAGGACATTTAATTGGGGCTGGCTTACCGGTTTAGAGATTCAGTGCATTATCATCAAAGCATGGTGCAGGCGGCCTTTATCTGAAGGCCACTAGAGAAGACTGACTTCAAGGCAGCTAGGATGAGAACTTAAAGCCCACACCCACAATAACACACTTACTTCAACAAGGCCACACCTCCTAATAGTGCCACTCACTGGGTCAAACCACCACAGTCACATTAAGAATTTTATTGGGGGCAGGCAGTGGTGGCGCATGACTTTAACCCCTGCACTTTAGGAGGCAGAGGCAGGCAGATTTCTGAGTTCAAGGCCAGCCTGGTCTACAGAGTGAGTTCCAGGACAGCCAGGGCTACACAGAGAAACCCTGTCTCAAAAAACAAAAAAACAAAACAAAACAAAAAACAAAAAAAATTTATTGGGAAGCTGTCA
Source organism: Montemys delectorum (assembly GCA_019843815.1). Classification (NCBI taxonomy): domain Eukaryota; kingdom Metazoa; phylum Chordata; class Mammalia; order Rodentia; family Muridae; genus Montemys; species Montemys delectorum. Next base: position 36,898 of record JADRCD010212121.1, on the reverse strand, counting down.
TAGCTGTGAAGGTGCCATCTGTGGTCTCCCATGGTCTAAGAAAAGTACCTCTAGAGGCAAAAAGAGGCAGTCATCTTTTTAATTTGTGTGTGTGCATACACATGTACCCAAGTACATATGAGGAGCCTAAGGAGTCAGAAGAATGCATTGGATCCCCTGGAACTGGAGTTACAGGTGGTTGTGAGCTGCCACATGGGTGTGGGATCTAAACCTGGCTTTCCTGTAAGCTCTAACTGCTGAGCCATTGCTCCTGGTCCAATACTGCTTTAATATATAGATCACTGCAGATGTGGAAAAGAATACATTTCTTTTTTTTTTTTTTTTCTGGTTTTTCGAGACAGGGTTTCTCTGTATAGCCCTGGCTGTCCTGGAACTCACTCTGTAGACCAGGCTGGCCTCGAACTCAGAGATCCGCCTGCCTCTGCCTCCCAAGAGCTGGGATTAAAGGTGTGCGCCCGGCTAGAATATATTTCTTTGAAGCGGTGTGTCATTCACGAATATACAGAGGAAAAAGAGAAGGGAAAACAGTGTAACTCTCCCAGCTTATAGTTCCTCCTCCTGTTGCTAAGGCAGGGTGTCTCTACTTTATAACTGAGAAAACAGTAAGTACCATTATCTGCTATAATTACAGTGTGCACAATTCAAAGATATTTACTTTTCTTCAAATGTTGAGGTTACTTGTGTTCAAGAAATGACCTTACATATAAAAAGGTGTGGCTTGCCGGGCGGTGGTGGTGAACGCCTTTAATCCCAGCACTTGGGAGGCAGAGGCAGGCACATTTCTGAGTTCGAGGCCAGCCTGGTCTACAGAGTGAGTTCCAGGACAGCCAAGGCTACACAGAGAAACCCTGTCTCGAAAAAAAACAAAAATAAAATAAAATAAAATAAAATAAAAAGGTATGGGTTTGTGATAATTGCCTCACATTAATATTTTTTCGACAGATAAATTTTGGGGAAATACAGTTTCTAGTAACTTTACATATTTGTAAAATTTACATACTTCTGGGGGCAAAGTAAGATCTCATGTATAGTATTTCACATTTCCAGTGCAGAAGTACAGGGCTTGCCCAATATGGGTAAGATTCTAGGGTTATTCTCGCGTGTTGCAAGAAAAAAAAAAATCAGTGTGGGCAAGTTACCAGTTTGAGGAAACTGTTAAATATATAACTAAAACAACACATTAAAAAGTGAAGGTTGAGCTGTAGTCCCAAAACTTGGGAGGCTGGTGAAGGAGGGTCAAAGACTTTAAGCCACCCTGGGCTACAAAAAAAAAAAAAAAAAAAAAAAAAAAAAAAGACTCCTCACTTCAACAAAAACCTAAACGTTAGTTATCCTAAATAGCTAAAAGCTGTATCTGCCAGTTTCTCCAGCAGGTAGCGCTGTTGAGTTAGCTTGCTTCTTCGCCATAGTAAGACAATAGACCATTCATCTTTGTCACCCAAACAAAGAAATATTCCTTTGTAGCCCCCCTTTTCCCCTCCGTAACTGGTCACATGCTACTGTAACTGACTGCCTTGTGATCTAATCCATACTTGGCACGAATTAAAAATAAATTGTGCTTAAAAAAATAATGTGGCGTTTATATTTCTGGAAAGAAACACATTCATCAGTTTTCATCTTGTTCAGTAGCTCAGAAACTGGAGGACTTTTTCGTTGATTTGCCATCCTGCTCTGCATTCAAAAGCCTCATAGCTTCCTTCTTACTGTGGTTTGGGAGAGAGGAAAAAACCCTGAATATGTAAATAGTTTTGTTTGTAGTATTCGATGTACAGACTCGGGTAGGCTTGCCATTTTGTTGTACAGCAAAACACTCATCTGGGTTTCCTGTTAAAGTTAAAAGTAACTTCCAATTGCTTACACTCTGGTACAACATTTTGCATACTTTGTATCTTTTTATCTGGCTTCGTGTGTTCCTACTGAACAACTTGAAATGTTGGGAAGAGGTGGAGTGAAGTCAAGGATTTAGAACTGGTTTTACCAGCACTGCATGTTCTAAAAGTTGTGTGAGCAGCTTCTGCGGTGTAGGGAACAGTGGAGGGCTTATTTACTGGAGGCGGGGTACGAATTTTGGAGGCATCATATTCAGAGAGGGAATTGGTGTGATGCACTCACTGCAGCGTTAAGGGTGCTTTAGGTAACTAAAATCACAATGTGCCTGTACTGAAATGATCATATATAAAATAGGCTTTGGGCAATTCTCTTCCTGTATACCTACACTTAAAGCTACCTACATTTCCAAGTACGGGAAAGCCAAGAAGTAATTTCCCCTCTGCTGAAGAGGAAGGTGAGTGACTGAGGCCAAACATGTTGGAAAGACTTCTGCTGCTTCCATGAGTCACGGGTGTAACGATGTTCATCTGCCCCATAGGATTTTCACATTCACCTTCTTGGCTCCTTCAGCAGACAATGGGCGAGCCAGCGAGCCGGGGGTTAAAATCCTGATGTACCAGTTTATGTCGGAGCCCCTTTTCCAATTGAGAGTAGTAGTTCAGGGATTCCCTGGCTTTTTCTGGCGCAGTTTCCATCGAAGGAAAATTTTAGGAGCGTTTGGAGGGGGTTGGGGAAGGGGCGAGAAGGCAACGTGACCCAATCCTAACCCGAGGGTCTCCGAAGGCGCCCCGAACCTGCAGGCTGAAAGGGGAGGAGAAGGGGTAACCCCTAGGCCAACTCCGGGAGGCCAGCCCGCAGACGCCAGGCGACGGTGGAGAATGACCTCAGCCGTCCCTGCCACGTTCCAGCCAATCAGTCCCGCATCTTGGCATCCGAATCCAGGACCCCCGAAGCCGGAGGCGACGCGAGCCAATGAGGAGTGGGCCGGGGAAGAAGGACAGGCGGCCAGCCTATGGGGGTGGAGAGGCCCGGCAGCGCGTATCCAAGCAGCGCCGGGGCGAGCTCGGGGGTGTGGCGCAGCGCCGGCGGGGGTGGGCGGGCGCGCCGGGTGGCAGGTGTCAGCGGCGTCTGCATTCGGCGGCGATGGAGCGGCCCCGGGGAGCTGCGGACGGCCTTTTGCGCTGGCCCCTCGGCCTCCTCCTGCTCCTGCAGCTGCTGCCGCCGGCCGCCGTCGGCCAGGACCGGCTGGACGCACCGCCGCCGCCCGCGCCTCCTTTGCTGCGCTGGGCCGGTCCGGTCGGGGTGAGCTGGGGGCTGCGCGCCGCCGCGCCCGGGGGCCCTGTCCCCCGCGCTGGCCGTTGGCGCCGCGGCGCGCCCGCCGAGGACCAGGACTGCGGCCGCCTCCCGGACTTCATCGCCAAGCTGACCAACAATACGCACCAGGTGAGCGAGCGCGCGAGGCCCGGGCGCCGTCCCCGGGTTGAGTCGCCCCTCCCGGGCCGCGGCCCCCGGCGGCCGCTGGGCTCCCGCCGCACGCTTCGAGGCTAGCGCGCGACCCCGGCTGCGGAGGGCGGCGAGGCGCGGGGGCGGTGGGGGCCCGGGTGGCTGCGGCCGGCGGGGCTGTGTGTCGTCATAGCCGAGGCAATCCGAGACTTTGACTCGCCGCATTCTTTGCTTCTGCTTCTTAAGTTGTCAGAATCTCCGGGTCATCCCCGTCCCCTTCCCCCCAACCCCCTACCCCGAATATAGAACATTGGGTCCACCAACGCTGATACCTACCAGGAAGCTGGAGGCATAATTACCCCTTGAGTGATCGCAGAAGTTGGGCTGCCCCAGAAGCAGAGGTGTGCCCTCCCTGGGTCGGTACTTTTGGGGTGGGGAGGCTGGCGTCCAGAAATTCCACAGCAGTTGTTAGGTCACGGCTTGTGTTTCCATAGTTAAAGCAACACGCATGGAAACGAAAATGTCATTGAAACCCAACCGTGAAATGACATCTCTGCTGCTCCCTAAAATTAAATAAAAAACAAACAAACAAACAAAAAAAAACAAGAAACAACAACAAAAACGGCTCCAGATGTTTCCTCAGGATGCAGGCTCAGAACCTCTAATCTGACCCAAAATGACCTTGAAAGGCATACCGAACCAAAATCCCGTGTACAGAACCCAGAGAACAGAAAACGGCCTAGATTAGAAGCAGTTGCAGAACAGCCAGAATGATCCAGAAGTTCCATCTAATGACTTTATAGAGTTGCCAACTGTCCCAGTCAAGAGGCTGGGCTGTAACCAGTCAGCCCTCTTTTTTTTTTTATGCACACGACAGGCTCTTTAAATTCCTCTGCTCCAGATCCATTCTGGAGATAGGCTCCAGTGTACTCTGTTTCCTTCTAAGTTGACCTACAGTGAGACTCTCTGCATAAGAACTGGTATTGGCTTTTTTGGGGGGAGGGGGGTGTTGAGACAGGGTTTCTCTGTGTAGCTCTGGCAGTCCTGGAACTCACTCTGTAGATCATGCTGGCCTTGAACTCAGAAATCTGCCTGCCTCTGCCTCCCAAGTGCTGGGATTAAAGCCACCACTGTCCGGCTCTGGTGTTGGCTTTTGTGTGTGACCTGCAGCCAGATGAGATCCTGTGATTTGTCTCGCTCCTTCAAAACTGACTTCTAACCTTGTGTTGAACCCTTACCAGGACACCTCTATCCTGTCCTAATTTCTAATAACTATGAAACATACTGCAGATAGTCTCTTTAAGCCTGCTCTTGTTAAGACTTTCAGAGTTGTGGTGCTTCTGTTTTGGGCACAAGTATCTGAACCTTGACACATTGCTGCATTGAGAAATTGTTAGGAAAGTCTTGGTTTCAGCAACTAGGACATCTTCCTCCTCCTCCTCCTCTTTTTTTTTTTTTTTTTTTTCTAAAATTAACAATTGTTGCAACCCACGTATGAGAAAGGCATTTTCAGTTCAGTGTATTTTCAGTGTTATGTCTTTTCTTTTTTCCAAAGAGAAAATGCTCATGGAGGTGGTCGTGGGTGGCTGGAGCTCTGTACCTATTCTTTGTTTACATTCCATCTCACTATCCCCCCAAATCTCAATGTCCCCTTGGGCTTTCTCTTTTGAGATACAGATAGTTATGACCTAATTCTCCAATCAGAGAGCGTGGAATGAGTACTGGAAAGTCTTCCTATTTAGTGAAAAATATAAAATTGTGTAGACCTCTCTCAGTAGGGTATTGAGAAAGGATTTACTTTTTGCCACTGATACTTCATGCAGATTATTCCGGGCCCACAGCTTCCTTGTACCAGCAAGTCCCAACATTCTTAAATACTTCTCTTGCTGGATGACCTCTCTTCAAATCTGCAACAGTTCCTGGTTGAATGTCACTTATCGTATGCCAGTTCCAAAGAAAGAGGCCGAGAAACCTGGTTCTTCTTTGAAGTTCTTAGGCAAAGGGCTTTCTCTGGTTCATTTTACTTAGTTACAGCTTGTAAGGTTGTTTTTTCTGACTGCCTCCACCGGAGTTGTTACCCTTCCATAGCATTTTCTTAAAAGAGAGTTCATCCTTTTTGTAATTGGGGGGAAAAAAAAGTGGAGCCTTCAGTTTAGAAATCATTGCATTAGTTTTCGAAGGTTCTGCTTCCTCTCAGGAATTGGGAAGTACCCTGCTGTTTTCAGATGTAATAGTTCATCGCTATACACCGGAATGAAGAGATCTAGTGTTTCGGTGTCCTTTGTAACAGGGTGAGGCAAAGCAGCAGCATCTCAGAACAACGTATTTACTTATTTATTGTCAGGGAAGCTATGTTTTCAGACAGCTGAAGTAGGAAGGTGTTCTTCGGGGTGATTTTTTTCAATATAATATGAAAGGATCCAATCCACCTCTTCCCCCAAAGCAGAAGTTCTTAGTTCTTAGTTCTCACAGCCTAGTGTTCTTTTCCTGTCCTATCATGAATGTACCTGAATGCCTTCCAAAGGTCCAGAGATGGGGTGGGGGAAGGGGCTGCCAAGTTATGAAGGTAATTCAGACTTGACAGTACATAGCCTCTAAAGGTTTTAGCATCTGCTGGGGATTGAACCCCATGCCTTGCTCATACTAGGCAAGTGCTTGCTCTACCATTAAGCCATATTTTCGGCCCCAGCATTTAATCTTAAGAAATCTACAAAACAGAGTGTATGCCTGTCTAGTGACTTTCAGAGACGTCCACCCTATGCTGTGGCATGGCCTCCATCACTCATGAAACCCTTTTCCCCGAAGCTCCCCGTTCTCTCTCTAGGTTTCCTTTCATGGTCCTTTCAGCCTTTCATGTGGGCTGTGTTTATTTTCAAGGTGTGTGTTGTTCAAATCGAGATCGTAATGATTCAGTTCTCTCTGGGATTTAAGTGAGCAGAGAAAATACTTTTCCCTAGTTACAGTATTATCCATAGGAACAATAGACTTGTAAGAAAGTGACATAAGAAGAACTGGCTGTTACTAAAAAACAGCAAAGAGAATGGCAACAAGATGCAGGCAGAAGTTCACCACTTACATCTTACAAAAAAAAAAAAAAATTACACTTCCTGATCTCTTTCTGAAGGTTTGGCATGCCAAGGAAAGGCACTGTAGTGCCATGGGGCCCTTCCTGAGGCCAGCCCTGTCTGCATTTGGGTCCTCGATATGTTATTGTGTTATCTTCCATGTCTCGTTCCTAGTCTTTAAAATGGAGCTAAGCATGCATGCTTATGAGAAACAAACGAGAATGCATAAAAATGCGCTCTGTGTTAGTGGATTACAGTCTCTGATACTTACAAGCGTTTGCTGGGAGCAGTTAGGGATCATCCACAAACTTTTTTAGACTCAGTAGCCTTCCTTTGCTCTTAACCTCAAACTGGTGTCAGGCCCCAGTATTAACTGATTGTTGCCTTCATGTGCTTGGAGTGTTTGCGGCACACATAACCTTTGTACATGGGAGAAACTGAGCAGGCCCAGAAGTCTTTTATTAATGTTGGTTGCTAAGTTAGGTTGCTTCAAAACATTCCCCCAGAAGCACCCCTTTGAGGGTAGGCATGAACGTCTACCCGTAAAGAAACAGCAGAAACGCCTTGGCCAGAGTTACAGCGGTGGCTGACATCGTTTCCTTCTCATTCCTGTGTATAGACCATTGGATAATTTCCTTAAAAGTTCCTAAAGTTATGATTAATAGGGCCGGGAGCTGCTGCTCACTCTCTCTTCTCCCTCTCCGCTCCTGTCACTAACTACTGCTTTACACATAACTTCCCAACTCCTACCCTGAAATCAAAGAAAAGCATCTGGTTTCTTAAGTAAACAGGCCCTGTAGAGAGGCTGTTGTAAGGCCGCAGCACTGAGAAGAATGCATGTGTTTGTTTGCCCCACTGGCAGAGCTGAGTCCAGGCTGACAGGACTCAGTGTGTCTGCTGCCTGGTTCAGGGAGCTGCTGCTCTCAGCCTGTTGGGGATCACCAGACCTTTGTAGCACCCAGAAATCTGAAGGTTATTGCCTTTAACTACCTCAGAACTTCCTGGCTGCCTCACTTTTCCCAGCAGTACTCTGTCCTCATTCTGTCTCCCTCCATTTCCCACACTCCACTTCCACTCTCTAGTTTATCTCACATTTTACAAGCCCCTTTACTGCCACTCATGTTTGGGTCAAGGCATGAGAACCTAGGCTTTCTTGGTCCTGGTTAAGTAGAGTGAGCAGTGCCTCCCACTCCCGCGGGAAGAGTCCTCTGCCATGCAGACTGCTCTGAGCAGGATGTTAAAGCCACACGCACGCTTGGGATTCTGGGAGGAACCATCATACCGCTGTGAGGAATTCTCATCCACCTCAGGAAAGGCTGCTCTGCAGAAGGGCTGAGCTTTGGTTAGCATGAGAGTAGAAGGCCAGCCAGGTGTGACAGATGGCTGAAAAGGAATGTGGCATAATAGTTAGGGAAGTTCACTGCTGCCTCAAACCTTTGCCTCTAAGAATTGCAAATTGTAATTAGAAGTGTGAGTTCTGTCTTTACTGGGGAAGATAACTGGAAGTAGCTCTTGTTCTGGCCAGTTCCTAAAGGATCTTTCTTCCTGCAATAGTGACAATGACCAACTCTCTGACATTTTCATGTCAGGCTAACGCATGTTCTTCTGAGCTCTGCCATTTGCAAGCAGCTCTGATCGGCAGGCGCTGGACGCCCATGGTGACCTCCATGCCTGTGCTCCTCAGTGTCATCACTGGTGAGCACTTACCTGTGTGATTCCCACATGACATTTCACTATTGGCACCACTAGTGGGCATCAGCCAGAGGGACCGCCGCCTCCTCCTCCTCCTCCTCCTCCTCCTCC
>JADRCD010212121.1:0-28657 GCA_019843815.1 Montemys delectorum | reverse complement strand
CCTCCTCCTCCTCCTCCTCCTCCTCCTCCTCCTCCTCCTCCCATTCTGGCCTATCTCCCATCACCTCAATCTCCATCATCCGGGAAGTTAGAACTTCATTTTGAGGCAGGAGAAATGAGGCTAGGCTGTTTTTTATGATGAGAAACTGATGATGAGGCAGAAAACCCATCAGATTGGACATGTAGCCAGCTCTAGGAAGAGCTATGTTATGTTGGCCCCCTATAGATTATAAAATAGCTACTGTGTACAGCAGTTTCTAGCACTTCCCAGTTCTCTGCCCTGGTAACCAGAACTTCTCTTGTGTTTTTAGAAACAAGCTTGTTCATCCCACTTTGTGGCCTCAAGGTCTATGTGTAGGTGGGTTTCAGGGGCAATGGTGCATGAAGAACAAAGCATTCTGTATGTGTCTGGTCTAGGTGGTCCATTGTTTAACTGTGACTCCCTTCAGAAATGGGTTAGTAAATGTAGTTTTGAGATAGTTGGATTGAATGCATTCAGACAGACTCTTCGAATCAATAGACTGTTAGGTGAAAGCTGGATGTGTGGGGTCTATTTAAATACTGAGGCCGTTGTTCCTTCTCTAACTCTTAATGCAGACTCAAGAAACCACTGTAAAAGCCCAAGTTCTGGCCCTCTGCTGAGAAGCCTGTGCTGTAATGCCGTGTTCTGTTTGGTGTTTCAGTCTCTGTCCCTCAGTCCCCCATCTATAAGGACACTAGAAGTTTTGGATTAGCATAAAAATGTTTTGTTTTGTTTTAAATTCTGGGCCCCACGTGGAAGAAGAGGCCAGAGGTTGCGATCACAAATGTTTATTGGTTGATTCCAAATTTAGCAGAAATGTTGGCTGCTCAGCTTGCTGGTTGAGCTTGCACATAGTGTGGATTTCATATCTGGGGTGGTGGCCTGCCACCCTCAGAAGTTTCTGTAGTGGCATGTGAGCATTCTCAAAAGACAGTAGGCTGTTCCCAGGCGGTTAGGAAGAATCCTTACCTCCTATTTTCGGGAGAGTAGTACTTGAGCATCCCTTGTGGGCTGGGAATGTCAATGCTAATAAAAGCTACTAGTTTGGGTAGCCCAAACACAGATCCAGCAACTCTGTAGCAGTAAATACGGGGTTTGTTGTAGTCTATTTTTTTCTTTTTTCTAAACTCTTAACTTTTTTTCATTTGTCCTCTTTTCAGCAACATGAGTATTTGAAACTATGTGGCTGGCTGACTTTGAGTCTATGCACCTGTGAAGATAACTTGTGATTAACCATGACTTGATTTACTGTCATCGGAAGAAAATGAGCATTGGTTCCTTCAGGACCCAACTACTAGCCCTCCTGTATTGGCTTTAGCTAAGGTTTTGCTCTGGGTGTTAAGCTCTGGCATAGATGTAGTACTCCTGCCAATTTGTAAGTCTGGTTCAACTCCCTGAAGGATCAGGAGATTGAACTAGGAGAGGCAGTTTCACTTTAAGTCTTCTCAGACAAGGTAGCTCTTACCTGATTATATGGCCCTTGCCCTTTGTCATGAGGGATCCAGAACATTAATTTGTTGCCTACAAAATGCCCAAGACATATCTTATTACCCAGATTTGAGTTGTGGCTCTCCTGCATTCATGGCTCTGTGGTCATGGAGAATTATTTTACTTCTCTGGCCTTCATAGTTTTTTATTTTGTATTGTCTTCCTTCCTTCCTTCCTTCCTTTCTTTCTTTCTTTTCTGAGATAGGGGTTCTCTCTAACAGCCCTTACTGTCCTGGAACTTTGTAGACCAGGTTGGCATGGAGCTCACATAGATCTGCCTGCCTTTGACTCCTGAGTGCTGGGATTAAAGGCATATTCCCCCATGGTCGTTTTTTGTTTTATTTTGTTGGTTTTGTTTTGTTTTGTTTTTTAATTAGAGAAGCATACTCTAGCTTTATCAAAGTTATCTTGTTTAATGTACTAGGTAGGTGCTATCCATTTAAACAGTTCATGAGCCCCCTACTGTGTGCTGAGTGGAGCCCAGGGGTGTGTCTTAACAAAGCTAAACTACTGGTGCCAGTGAACAGATTTTGGTATTCAGAGGTGGCTCCCTAGGAGTCTGTAGGAAGGCAGGAAGGATCTCAACGGGGCAGGGCTGGGACCTCAAGGCTAAGATGGGAAGATCTGAGAGCAGCTCTGTGGATGGGTACGATGTGCTGCTTGGAGAGAGGTGATGATGAGAATAACTGATGACTCCATGAAAGTATAGGAGAAATATTCTTGATAGCAGTTTAGGGAAGAGGAACAGGGGCATCAGGCAACATGAAAGATCATCAGTGGAAGTGTTTTAACAGAAAGTATTAGACCTGATGCCCGTTACTAGAAAGGAAACCAGAGGTAGCATTGGAGAAACAGAAAGAACATCCATCCCCTTCATAGGCTGCCTGTTGCTGTGGGCTGGAGAAATATGTCCAACAAGAAAGACGATTGAGCCGGGCGGTGGTGGCGCACGCCTTTAATCCCAGCACTTGGGAGGCAGAGGCAGGCAGATTTCTAAGTTCGAGGCCAGCCTAGTCTACAGAGTGAGTCCCAGGACAGTCAGGGATACACAGAGAAATCCTGTCCCAAAAAGCCAAAAAAAAAAAAGAAGAAGAAGATTGAAGGACAGGGTGGCCCTGAGGCATGAGCAAGCATCTCTTTCTGCCCTCTGAGCCATTGCACCACCCCAACTCTGGATATTCTTGAAGGAGAATGGGAAGCAAAGTAGAAAAAAACCTGGATGCCCATGACTGCATTTCTCTTGTCTGAATATTCATGAACTCCAGGACAAGGTTGAATGCTGGCTGCTCCTGTGTTCAGCAGCCCGATTAGATTGTTAGTCACCACCCTTGCATCTACTGTTGAAGCTAGATTGTTAGGTCCTTCTGGTCACATGCCTTAGTTCTACTGTTGAGGCTAAGATAGCTCCCTGGCTGAGAGCTGGGGGTGTACCAGGTGTCCCAACATGATGCTGCATTTGGAAGTTCACAAACAGGTTTAAGTCAATACATTTGCCTGCCGTAAAGGTAAGGCGAGGCTATGGACTCCATTTCTAAGTCGTATAGTTGTGAACTCCTTTCTCCTCCTTAAGGTTACAGTGTCCTCAATAGAGCTCAGTCAGCCTTTTAAGCCTCCAGGCCCCCTTGTATAAAATGTAATATCACCTTGAGGTTTTGAAGAGAAAGCATTAGTAGATAGACTTTGAAAACTTTAAAATACCCTGTGAGTGTGACTAGTATAATTTTTTCTTTTCTTTCTTTTTTTTCCCCCCCCCAAGACAGGGTTTCTCTGTATAACAGTGACTCACAGAGACCCGCCTGCCTCTGCCTCCCAAGTGCTAGGACTAAAGGCGTGCGCCACCATGCCCAGCTATGATTTTTTAATAAGCCTGTTGATCTGTCACAGCCTGCACAGGGCCCAGTTGTCAGTCCTGATAAATCCAGCCCTGAGCCAATCTCAAGGGGCATGTGCATTAATGGAGCTGGATGAGGTATACATGCCTTTGTTTTTCTCTCCTGGCAGGGTTGGCTGCCGGGTTTGGGGGCCACAAAGGGGGTGAATGAAGATTGGCAGACACGTAAGAAGCATATGTTATAGACTTACTCTGTTTTTAACCTTTGTGATTACATCAGGTTTTAACCTGTTTGAGTTCATGCTTGAAGGCAGATGTGGTACAGGATCCCAGGTATTGAACTTCAGCGGTGATCATGAGCACATTAATCTTTTTTAACCCCATTTTTTTTATTGACAAAAAGACAAATCTAATATCTACTTCTTAGGGTCACTATACAGTTACAATTTGGGATTTATTATGGACCCATCTCTTATTGAGAATGTCTTAGAGTTATATCTACAAACTAATAATATATCACTAGTTAGATGCTTAAATATTTGTTTAAAAAGTATTCCTGGGGGATTCAGGGTACTCACAGTATCCAACTCTGTATTAAGAAATACATATACTAGATTCTCAGTATCTGTGCATTCCACATCTATGAATTTAAAATATTTTTTCAAGTTCTATGTATGGGCTAGGGAAATAGTTTCTCCCACAGAGTACTTGCCAGTCAAGCACAGGGCCTGAGTTTGATCCTCAGAACCCACATGAAAAGCCAGGTATGAGGGCACAGGGAGACAAAGACAGGATCCCTGGGGCTTCCTGGCCAGCCAATGCACTTGAAGGAGCAAATTCCCTGTTCAGTGAGAACCCTCTCTCAAAAATAAAGTGGAGAGTGACTATGGAAGACACTGGCTGGCTATCAACCTCTGGCCTCTAGGTGTATATGGACACACATTTCCCCCTTCTCACAAGCACATACACACCCATGCATCAAACCTACATACACATATACTCATACATGTACACACATATGCACACACTCTGTCACACACTCATATACACACACTCTCAGTCTCTGCCTCTGTCTCTCTCTCTCTCACACACACATGGGATGTAGCATGAATATCTATGGACACTATTTTGTACTTAACTATTTTCTAGACAAAAATCACAACTAGTATTGGTTATTGTAGATAGAGATGGTTTTAATATTGGTGGGAAGAAATAGGTAAATTCTATATAAACATTCCATCATTTAATGTAAAGAGCTTGAGCTTGGTGGATTTTATTATCCAAAGAAGATAGGGCCATGCTCCTGGGCAGTGCTCCCGGACCAGCCCTTCTGGAACACCAATGAGTGACTATGATTTTGGACTTGGTAAAGGCAGAGCTGGGTAGAGGAAAGAGTCTGCCTGCCTGCCTGCCTGCCTGCCCTCCCTCCTTCCCTCCCTCCCTCCCTCCCTCCCTTCCTCCCTCCCTTCCTTCCTTCCGTCCTTCCTTCCTTCCTTTCTTCGAGACAAGGTTTCTCTATGTTGCCTTGGCTATCCTGGAACTTACTTTGTAGACCAGGTTGGTCGCAAACTCAGAGACATATCTGCCTGTCTCCTGAGTGCTGAGATTAAAGTCATATGCTTCCACATTCCAGAGTGTCCTTTCAAAGTGACTTTCTGTCTTAAAAACATTTTTTTTATTCATTCTTTGGCAATTTTATACATATATACAATGTATCCACCCCCAGACCGTCCCCTCAAACTGTTCTTCAAGCTGTGGATGATGGAGAGGGAATAGTGATCAAATTAATAACCTGAAAAAAAAATCACTGGCTACACGCTCATTTGGTTAAGAAAGTTGCAGGTAAGTAGTGAGGTTTAAATAACTTTCGGCTATGTAGGCAGTCTGCTTGTAGTTTAATAGCGACTTTTCTTTTCCTTTGAGTTTCAGTTTATTGGAATTAGTGGGGGGCGGGACAGCCCCTTGCATGTTTTAACCCTTCCTCAGCTGAGTAGCCATGGTAGCTTTTCACCCAGCTGAAGAAATATCAATGTGATAGGTCTTTTCAGGACCTTTGCTTGGTAGGATGTTAGGCCAGATGCTGAAGGGATTGTTTTATTATACGCATGCTTCTTTAACAGCTTCTGGACTTACCTTAATCCTCCATCCACAGTCTCCTAAACTCTGCTGTCTACCTGCTTTGTTCTGGGGAGGGGGCGCGCGGGGGGCGCCCCACCTTGTCTAAAGGCCCTTCCCACCTCACTGCTTCCTCCTGTTCTCTCCTGTAACAGCCAGCTAGCTCCACCACTTCGCACAGTGCTTAGTGTCCAGCCTCATGTTCAGTTTGGTTTATTTAGGCATTTGTCTCCAGGCCATAGACTCTTTAAAGGTAAGGACCAGCTCGTGTAGTGAGTTCATTTGTCTCATGCGATGTTGGAGAAAAAGTAGCATTTAGATGGGTTGTCTGGAGTTGGGCAGATGTGACTTGGAAACCATGTCATTCCACTTACCATAATCTGACAACGGGCAGATTATGTAATGTCACTGAGCACCTTTCTTCATTTATAAAGTAGAAATGGTGCTTTATAATAATATTTAATACTGCTTTAATAAATGTTTCTTCGAGTGTCAGGGGAATGTGCCTCTGCTGGTAGAGTGCTCTCCTAACTGCAGGAGTAAGGCCCTGGGCTTGCTCCTCAGCCACACACCTGTCATCCTGGCACAGCAGAGGTGGAGGCAGGAAGACTGGAGGACCAGGCTCCAGGTCATCAGACACTATATAGGGAATTTGAGGCTAGCCTGGAACAGCGAGACCCTATTTTTAAAATGTTATTATTTTTATTCAATGGTTTAATGAGCTCACATGTGTTAGGTTGCTGGTTCGTGGTAGCTGATATGAACAAAGAGCAGATAGCCCCTGCCTTATATTTTATATCTGTGTACTTTATGAACCAATGAGAAAATGCCCAACAAACAATGTATAGTTATGAATATGGTAAGGAAAGAAGCAACCACTGGAGAATGAGGCCCTTTTATCTGGGATCAAGGTCTTGCTGAGATATTTCTTAAGTTGATACTGAAGATGAATAGGATTTTGCCAGGAGCAACTCTCCAGGCCAAGAACAGTGTGTTCATAAGGCCTGTGGCAAGGAAGAGCTTCTTCGTGTACCCAAGATCTGGAAGAAAGCCATTGTGGTGGTGTAGCAGAGGGAGTGAGGAAGTTAGTTCCCACACCCAAAGGCTGAGCAGCCAGCGTCTAGTTCTGGCAGCGTGGCCCACAACCAGCAAGCAGCTCTCAGTCATTGGCCTTCCTTTGAGTCAGGACTTGGACGTAAAAAACAAAATGGTGAAATGTATCTCATTTGTTGGGTAGGATTAGAAATGAATTGTTTCATAAAATTGGATCTCTGAAAAAAACAAGCCTACTCCTGGAAGTGCCAAAGACTTTGTTGCTTTCAATGAATTTTTGTTTTCTAAAATGTGTTGGCCTTTTTAGTCGGTTCTGTGGCCCCAGAGCATTAAGAGACTGGGTCAGACTATCCCAGAACTCATGTGACTTTAATGTTGTGTGTTGTTTAGTGCTTAAAGGCCTATTCGGAAACCTGGGGCTGTTTTCTCCGGTATTTGCTGGCCTGTATTCCTAGGCTTGCTTAAGGCTTTTTTGTTTGTTCATCCTGCAGGAGCTATATTCTTGCAATATCCCGCCCCTTCCTGCTGCTGTCGTGGTCTGTTTCTCCGTGCACCTTTCCCCAGATTTAATCTGCTTCCTCCATAAGCTACAAAGAGAGATGTTGGTACATTGATTAGAATGATGTCGTGCAGTTTTCTCCCAGAGGTCTAATGCATAACTTAATGCATAGCTTCCTAACACGCGCATTCCACTGCATCAGAGGTCTGCACCACTCCCTTCCTCCTGCTCCTTGGAGGATCTAAATAATGCAGGGTCACTCTTGTAACATGGCTGTTGGAATTATGGAGCTGTCTTGTTGGCTTAACCCCACCCCCCAGCCCCCAGCTCTCTAGCAGTAAGAATGAGAATGGAGAGGCTAAAGTATTGCTGAGTCACAGAGTTGAAATGCTCAGAGACCAGGGAGAAACACTGTCACTGCAGCGCCCTACCCCCACCCACCGTGAAGTTAGGCAACACTGCCCAAGTTCACAGGGCTTCTGGCAGAGCTGAAAATAAACCCAGGCCATCTGATTATTAGCCCAGTGTTCTCCCTATCATCCTGCCTCTCAGAGAATTCTGAATAATTGAATAGATTTTTGAAAACTTGCATTTTTTTCTAATGTTTAGGGTTTTTTTTTTTTTTTTTTTTCCATTTCTAAGAATAGCTTCCATGAGAACTGGAACATTTGTGATCTTATTTTTGGCCCGTGTTTTCCGATTCTAGCAGTGCCTCTTTTAACAGAACCAAATTCTGTAAAGATTATCTTCCTGCCCGTGTTGTGCTGCAGACCTGCATGTCATGCATCCTGTTCCTGTTCCTGTGTGGAATTTGGAAGCTTAGGTCTGGAGTCCCTGTCTTGGTGGGCCATGAAAACTGTGCCCCTGGAGCCTTAGCTCTGAACATGGAGAGGGATGATTCATTTTTACCCTCAAGGAAGTGGATTCCCAAGACAGAGGATGATTTGTGTTTTTCTTTCCTCTCCAGCTCGTTACTGGAGCGGGCTGCATTCGCTCCTGTAGCCACACTCCCGTGCACAGCGACAGGCATCTTCTATAGATGGTCTGGCATGCTGGCCCTAATGTTTACATTTCTGCAGGAGAGAAGTCTGTTTACAGAATCCCAGTACACAAACGTAGAGCCTGCTTTCTCCCTGGGGCTCTGAATAGGCTCCAGTAGAGCAATAGTCAGCCCTTTGCAGTTATAGTTTCTGCATTCATAGATTCAATTAATTTTTTTTTTTTTTTTTTTGAGACAGGGTTTTTCTGTGTAGCCCTGGCTGTCTTGGAACTCACGCTGTAGACCAGGCTGACCAAGAACAAAACCCCCCCCCTCCCCCCCCCCCCCCCCCCGCCCAAGTGCTGGGATTAAAGGCGTGTGCCACCACTGCCTGGCTATCATTTAATTTTGAATTTTAAAATTTCATAAAAAAATTTTTTTTGCCTGTATTGAATACACAGATATTTTCGTTGTCCTGTCTTTGGTAACCCAGTGTGACTGCTTTTACATATTATATGTTTTATAATTTACATATTACATATATTAAGAGTAATTAGAGGTGATCTAAGGTGCAGAGGATATGAGGGTTATGTGTAAACACTATGACATTGGCCAAGGATCCTGAGCATCATGGATGTGGTATCCACAGGAGTCCAGGAACCCATCCCACACAGATACCAAGGGGATGTGATTTGTTGAAGGAAGGCAAGTTTACAGTATGCTACCATTGTCTTCTCTCTGCTGGCCAGAAGTGGCCACTCCTGACTCTAAGACTGCAGAACCATCTGCATGTGCCTCAGCCTGCAGCCCTCTCTGATAAACTGGACTCTCAGGTCACCAGGGCAAGTGTTAATTCTCAGTATTTGACTTTTAAATCAACGTAACTAGATAGGCACAAATTTCTCATGACTCAGTTTTGCCAAGCTGTGACTCTTTGGACCAGCCTCAAGTTCTCCAAGCTTATAGTAACAGTGACTTAATTAGGCTTCCAGTTTAATTAGATGTGAAGATGAAGTTATTTCTGTGAAGAATGTTGTGTTTCGTGAGTCTCTCTTCACTTCTGCCAGAACCACAGATTATCCACGTGACTGCAGAAGTGGGCATTGTGTTACCCATGGTCTGAAGTGTGTGGGCCTCCTGGGCTAAGACTGCAGGAGCCACAGGCCTGCCTCGCTCGCACTCAGATGGACATCTTCAGAGAATGGGGTAACAAACTGTCCCCTACTTTCTAGCATGGTTAGGAAGATTTCCTGAAAACCTGTTCTACCATCAGATGATCAAAGCTATTGACGCCAACCAGTGACTTCCTGCTGCCCAGAACTTCCCTACTTCCCAGAGTTCCATTGGAGTGAACAAAAGCTCTGAAAATGACTACCAGGAAAGCAGGGCAGGGCTTCTGTGAATGAAAAGGTCAGGGTGTGGATTAAAATCTGCCTTCCAGCCAGGCTGCCTGTGTTCTTGTGGCTCTGGGTGGCAGGGTCTTCCTGACCCTGTCCTTAGCTTTCTGATGCATCTGTCTGTTAGCCAGGGTAACATAAATAGGAATAAACTAATATGGGGGGATGGCTCGGTGGGTAAGAGCACTTGCTGCCCATAGAAAACACCCGAGTTGATTTCCCAGCACTATGCTTGGTGGCTCACAAACCACCCAGAAATGCAGCGTGAAAGCAGTGAAGAGGGATGTGTCCCCATAAAGTCTACTGCTGGTATTTTTATTTTATTATTTTATGTATGTGGGTGTTTTGCCAGTATATATGTCTGTGTACCACATGTGTGCCTGCAGAGGCCAGAAGAGAGTGTTGGATCCCCTGGACCTGGAGTTAGGAGACATTTCAGCGCTGCCCTGTGAGTGTTGGCGATTGAACCCACGCTATTCATATTTTAAATGGAATTCTTCCCAATATTCTTTTTCTATAAGGAAAGATTGTGGAACAAATTTTCATGGATAACACAGTGTCCACTTCTTCAGTCATGCAGCTAATCAGAGGGATCTAAAGAAAGACCCAGGCTGGCTTTGAACTTGTGATCTTATGGCCTCCACCTTGTAAGTGCTGTGACTACAGGCCTCTCTCACCAGACACCTGATGAGATCCTTGTTTTGATTTGAAAACTCTTAATCTAACAATATTTTGTCAGTGCCAATAATTTTTCCAAACTTTTATCAATTTTCTCTTTGGAATGTTAGTATATAATTTCAAAAATAGTCAAGGTATACATGTAAATAAAGAAAATACCTAATTAAAAAAAAAAAGAAAAAGAAAAAGAAAAAAACCCAAATTATTTAAAAAAAAAATAGTCAAGGTAAATCCTCGTGGGCTCTGGGTTTGTATCACTTTTAGTCAAAGTCCTCTGAAGGATTATAAATATATTCACCCAGTTTGAGCATGCTTAAGCCTTTGGTCCATTTAGAATGTGAGAGGGAAGTTGGCGAACAGTGTTTGACTTAGTCCCCCACTCCTGCCACTGGTCGGAAGTGCTAACCTTGTCATCTGCTAAAAGAAACCTTGTCTGTCCCACTTTTGCTTTTGTCCATTGATCTATCTTCTCTGTTCCTAGGCCAGTAGAGGGGACAGGAATTAATAACTCTCTCTGGAAGCTACGAATGATCATTCGTTTGCTCCTCACTAACTGAAACTTTTGATACTGCTTCCTTTGGATACTGGTTTTGGCCTGTTAGTAGAGAAACAGCATATTTACAAAGTTTTAATTTTTTTTTTTAAATTCTGGTCTCTTTTTATTACATATATTTGGTTGACCAAACCAGCTCTGTTCTCTTTGTGGTGAATTCTTTACCTCTTCAGGATTTTACGTTAGACTGAGAACCTGTTGTGTACCGGAACTGGATTCCAGTTGTGTACTGGAACAGTCCCAGCATTTTAGGGACTGTGTACAGCTCACATGTAACTTAAAAGAACTTGTTACTTAACTGGAGCTGGCTTTGAACTAATTCCTTCTGCCTCAGCCCCTAGAGTGCTGTCACAGGTGTGAGCCACCACAAGTGGCCATGACATCTTTTTTTTTTTTTAATGTTGCTTGAGGTAGACATTCATTTTTCTGTTTGCTCACCTTCCTACCCTTAGATGTTATTATGTAGTTTGGGATTTTACTTCTAGAATATTCACTAGGAATACTACGTTTTAGTAAAAGAATTATTCTACCTTTTGAGAGTTTTTCCTAGCCACAAAGCTTTATTCTCTCTCTCTTTCCCTTTCTCTCCCTCTCTCTCTCCCTCTCTCTCCATATATATGTATATATATATATATATAATTATAATTATTATATATTATATATATATATATATAATTCTTTCTTGATTAGAATAAGTGGATCAATGAGTTGATTCTTTTCAGCTCTTTGTACTGCTGGCTGACAAGTTATATATGACCTCATCTCAATGTTCTTTGGGTCTTTCAAGACGAAATACTATTCCTCAAGCATCAGACATTTTCCCCTTTTGTGTGTTTTTATTCTTTTTTCTGGTTTAAACTTAACTTGATTTATTCTGATCCTGAAATTATTTTAACGAGTGTTTATCAGCATTCACTGTATACTTAGCTCTCCTCGGTGATATTAATAGCATTTTCCTTGTAGTTTCTGCATCAGTTGCTTGTCTTGTTGCTCCCAGAACACCTGCCAGGGCAACTTAAAAAAGATTCCTCACAGTTGGAGGGTACATACACTCCCACCGTGATGGGGAAGTTGTGGGTGGCAGGAACTTGATCACATTGCATACCAGTCAGGAGGCTGAAAGAAAGAAGTGTGGTGCTCAGTCTTGCTTTCCCCTGGCTATTCAGCCCCAGCCTCAAGTGCAGGAAATGGTGCCACTCACATTAGGGTAGTTCTTCCCAGCTATGTTAACCAAATCTAGAGACGTCTCAAAGACTGGGAGATTTGTTGCCTCGCTAACTCCACATCCCATCAAGTTAATAATCAAGATTAGCCCTGTCGGTCACCCTTGGAAGGTTTTCAGAAGACGGGCATTTATGTTCCTGTGTGTTCCACCTGTGCAGCTGCCTTCTGCCATCTGTTCCCACTTCTGTCTATAAGGTCTTGTGTCTGTGTATACAGATCTTCATTTGTACTGCACTGTGATGTCTGCCATTGAGAACTCTTGGCGCGGAACAGAGGTATAGCTCTGTGCAGAATATTTGCACAGACCACGCCCTCTGTCCAGTACCCAGCACTGAATTACAACAACAACAAAAGTAACTTCAAAATGGACGAGCATGTGAATAACCTTAATACAGAAGATGACCGCAAGAGCCACGATAGCAATACCTGAGCAGAGGTCACTTTGAGTGTTCGTAGCTATGGACTAGAATAGCCTTTTTTATTTTCTTTTTTTGTTTGTTCTGTAAAGATTGCACTTAGCTTCTTTCAGATCTTTCCACTAGTTCAGTCCCTTTTATTGTAACTTCAAAAGAAAACATCCAAGCTAGACAAACTGGTACCTGCTGTAATCCCATTATTCAGGAGGCCAAGGCAAGAGATGCTTGAGTGCAAGAGATTCATGAGTTCAAGGCTAGCTTGGACCATATCAAGAACCTATCTCGAATATATGTATATTAGATTATAAGAGTGTTTTGACTGGGGCTACAGGTTTGGGCCACCATGCTGGAACCACGCCAGCTTTTGAGTTGCCTTGTTCTTCAGAAGCAAAAAAAAAAGAAAGAAAAGAAAAATTCCATTCTTCATTCCTTTGTGTGCTGACATTCTCAAGACTTTTCTCCTCAGTCGCATCAGACAGTGGGGGTACGATGAGGTGTGATATAGTTCCTGTCACATATCCTGTTTGCTGAGGGTTGTGAGCTTTTCTAATCTCTGGTTTTTTACCTTTAATCAAAATGAAAGAATGTGTTTGGTTTTTGAGACATGGTCTTGCTAGGTAACCTTGGCTGGCCTGGAGCTCATAGAAATCTGCCTGTCTCTGCCTCTTGCATGCTGGGATTAAATTCAGAGCTTGCTCACTCTTTTCTCTCTCCTTCCTTCCTTCCTTCCTTCCTTCCTTCCTTCCTTCCTTCCTTCCTTCCTTTTTCTTTTCCTGATCCCCTCACTCCAAACCTTCTCTACATGCTGAGTGTGTCTGTGTGTCTATCTGTGTGTCTGTTAGAAGGCTCAGAGTTGCTGGCAGCTCAGTGCTGCTCTATCCATGTTCTGTGTGCTCTCCTCTCTCAGTTCTCACTTCTGTTGGATCGCACTGGTATCTTCAAGGCCCCTAAGCTTATGTGAGTTGTCTAACCTGTTTGATTATGTCTTGGATTATGCTTCATTGTATACCTGGTAATTCTCATTTCTACTCATCTGGCTCGATGAGTAGAAATCTTTTCTCTTCTTTTCTCTCTTACTTTTCACCTCTTTTCTTTTGTTAGACATTGTCTTCCTATGTAGTACAGGGTGACTTCAAACTTGAGGCTCTCCTGCCTCCATCTCCCAGGTGCTGGAGTCCCCGGCTTGTGCCATCACAGCCCCAGATGTGTGTGTTTAAATACATCTTTTGTGTCTTTACTTAACACAGTCACCTGTTCTCTAATTCTTGAGCATTTGGAGTACAGCTATAACTGTTTTGATGTCATGGACACTAAGTATACTTTTGGGTAACTTTGATTTTTCTTTCCATTATTGGTTATGTTATCTTCCTCTTTATATGCCTGGCAATTTATTATTGAATCTTGGATATTGTGATTTTTTAAGATTTTTTTTAAGATTTATTTTTATAAATTTTTAATTCTGTGTGGGTGTGTGTGTGTGTGTGTGTGTGTGTGTGTGTGTGTGTGTGTGTGTGAGAGAGAGAGAGAGAGAGAGAGAGAGAGAGAGGCCAGAGGCATCAAATCCCCCTTGAGTTAGAGTTATACATGTTTGCAAGCCACCTGACATTGTTGCTGGGACTCAAACTCGGGTTCTCTGAAAGAGTAGTGTAAGCTCCTAACTGCTGAACCGTCCCTCCAGCCCAGAATATTGTGAATTTTACCTTGATGGGGCTTAGGCATTTTTGTATTATAAATATTCTTTTCTAATTACAAATGTATTTATTTATTCATGTGTGTGACTACACGTGCATATGCAGAAATCAGAGGACAGTGTGTGGGGAGTACCCTCTCTCCTACCAGAGTGAGGGTCCCAGGGATTGAATCCCAGTCCTCGTGACCAGGGGTAAGGGTCTGTATCTACTGCGATATCTTGTGTTGTCCCTGTAAATATTCTTGAACTTTGTTCTGGGACACAGTGTTTTTTACATACTATAGTAAACTTTTCCAAGTGCTTCATCCCCTCGCCACGTGAAGTTATTCTCTGTGATTCTAGAGAACAAGACTTGGCAGCTCTGTGTGGGGTCCAGACACTATCCTCTCCACACCTTCCAGCTGACTCCCTGCTCTCTGGTGTTTTCCTCACAGGTATGTGTAGTCAGTCTTCAGCAAAGACTTAGTTAGCTGGCTGACTGGGAAACCCCTGTCAGTTTTCTGTTGCTATAATGCCTGGATAATTCATAGAGAAGAGATGTGTATTCAGCTCACAGTTGTGGATCCTAAGAAGCACAAAGGGATCTACCTGGTGATTGCTTGTTGCTGCATTGCAGCATGCTGACGTCACCATGGAATGACGATACAGAGCAAGCACACCGGTTTACAAGCTCTTCTTGTTCTTAGGGAGCCATTTATGCCATTGCAGGCCTCTTCCATTGCTATCCTCTACCAGAGCTCTCAGAGATGGAGTCAAAGCCCCACAGTTCCTCTGGAGTCTCCTTCTATGCCTCTCAACCCTCTTTAGTCCTCTAACCTGTGGACTCTCCCCTTCAGTTTCCCCACATTAACATGGCTTCTGTTTTCTGGACACTACCAGTCTCATTTCTTCAATTCGGTAGACTCTGGGTTCAGCATACGTTCCCATTCTAATACAGTGACCTGGAAATCCCAGGGAGTAAGCTGTGGACTTTGTAGGATCCTCTGTTCATCCTCTTTTGTGTATCATTATCCCTCACCTCCTGATGTGTGGTAGCTAGAAAACTTATTTCTCATAGTCTGAGTTTCTTCAGGGGTTCTGTGGGAGGGTAAATGAACCTCTCATCCTATTGGCCAGAAGCAGAAGACCTCTAAGAGCAGAGATATCATACCTCTTCCTCACTGTTACTGTCAGGAAATTAAATAGATCTGGCCTTAGTTTTCACTTCTTCTTCCTCTTAGGGCTTCTCAAATGGTTCTTAAAGAAAATGGATTGGTTAGCCATAATGGTGCACACTTCAATCCAGCACTAGGCAAGAGGCAGGTGGGTCTCTGCAAGTTCAAGACCAGTGGTTCACAAATTGAGGTACAGGTCAGCCAGATCCACACAGTGAGACCCTGTCTTAAAAAAAAAGAAAATGACTTCCATATTTGTTGAGTGCTTCCCACACAACTGTGTATGTCAGTTGTTAAAATGTAGATGCTCCATCTCTGCACCAGATGAGCTGCAGACACTGAGGGGGATAAGATGGAGATGGAGTTGGGAGAAACTGCCAATCTCAACCTCTGGACTCCGTACATGAATACGCATGAAGGTATACACACACACACACACACACACACACACACACATTCATATAACACACATTCATATAACACACATACAGACATACATATTTGTACTGGCTAGTTTTGTGTGTCAACTTGACACAGGCTAGAGTTATCACAGAGAAGTGAGCTTCAGTTGGGGAAATGCCTCCATGAGATCCAGCTGTGGGGCATTTTCTCAATTAGTGATCAAAGGGGTGGTACCATCCCTGGGCTGGAAGTCTTGGGTTCTATAAGAGAGCGGGCTGAGCAAGCCAGAAGCAGCAAGCCAGTAAGGAACATCTCTCCATGGCCTCTGCATCAGCTCCTGCTTCCTGACCTGCTTGAGTTCCAGTCCTGACTTCCTCTGGTGATAAACAGCCATGTGAAAGTAAGCTAAATAAACCCTTTCCTCCCCAACTTGCTTCATGGTCATGATGTTTGTGCAGGAATAGAAACCCTGACTAAGACAATATTTATATAATATACATATATAGACATACATATTTATATAATATACATACATACTCATATAATACACATATACATGTTCATATAACACACATATATACTCAAATAACATACATTCATAACACACACATACATATACAACATATATACATATAACATGCACACATATATATTCATATAACACATACATATTCATATAACACACATACATACTCACATAACACGCATTCATATAGCACACATACCCCCACACACACCAGATAGCTGATTAGATTAGAAACTTTTGCTCACAGCAGTGAGTTGTTCCCTAACTAGTGCCAAGCTGAAGGGAATCTGTACTCTTAGTGCCTACCCTAGTTTGTTTTTTGTTGTAAACTAAAACAACCAAAAAAAGCAAAAGGAGGAGGGAAGGGTTCCCTTCATCTTATGGCCCACAGCCTATGATGGAGAGAAACTAGTGCGGGGATTCGGGCCAAGAGCTTGAAGACATGAAGCACACCACATTTAGCTACCTTTCTTGTATAACCTGGGGACCACCTGTCAGCTCAGGTGATGCTCAGGGGTGGCCTCACCCACAGTAAGCTAAGCCCTCCTCCATCAATTAACAGTCACAAAGATGCCCCCACTCGGATCCATTAAGGGTCCCTTTCCCATGTGTTTCTAGTTCATGTTAAGTTTACAAGATTTAACCACCAGAGCTTTTAATCTCCTAGATTTGCCTCCTTTCCATGTGAACTTTCTTTTTTTCCTGCTTGAGCTCCTGCCATGCTGTCTGATCTGATTTCATTTTCTCTTTGAACTTCAGAAAGTAATAGGTATCTCAGAGTGTGAAATACGACCGATGAGTCACACTTTTGTAGGTAGGTGAGTGTTCCCATGAGCTTGTACATTTTCAAAAGCAAATGTTAAATGGTTAATGGGAAGGGTGGAGCAAGAGGTCAAGGGCAACAGAAAGCCACCATTACAGCTAATAAGTCTGGCCTATATTTTCAAGAGAGCTCTTAAAATTAGCTAGGTCAATTCCCATTTTAGTTGTTTCGATGAAGCTGAGGTTGCCGGTGGCATCCAGTAACCCTTGTTCCCAGACTGAGCAGTAAGATATGGGTGATGTGTGTTTGTAGACTGAGTCATGTGTGCAGAGAATTGTATAAAAAATGCAAAGTGCAGGTCCTGATTGTCTTAGTAGTAGCAATGCTACTGTCTGATGAAGACAAACACGAACCCCAGTGTAGTGGTTAGTGAGCCTTCTTGTCTTTTCTAATCAGTTGTTGCAACCAGACCCTCTCTAGGAAACAAACAAAACCAAAACCTCATGTTTAGGTGATGACCAGTACGTGTGGTAGCCCTGGCTAGCCCTGTTCCTTTCCAGGGGACTCATCACTTTAATTTCGGGTACTATCTTGTCTCTCAAGAGAACATGTGGTCATGCTCTGTGTGAGAATCTAAGGCACACTGGTGTGCCATTCTGTAAGCTTCTGGTTCCAGGAGTCTCTAACAGCTCCACTTTTTCTCTGATGCTCAGCAAGTTCATGTATGAATGGCCCTACTGTCCCTCAGCGGCTCCCAGCTCAGCCCGTGCTTCTGAGAGCTAACTAGCGTTTACTGAGGAAGCCCTGTGTGCCGCACTAGTACTATTTATGGAGAGCATTCAGAGGGTCTTTTGACCTCAAAGGCACTTTCCATCCAGAAGGGAAATGGCACAGACAGACTCTGAAGTCCCAGTCAGGAGGACCACAGAGAAAATTAGGAGATAAGCGAAGCAATTTATGTTCAGAGTTCTTTCCCTTTCAGCTTCTCTGTTGGGATTGGTGGCTTGAGTGACCAAGTAGCTGGCACCAGACCATTTATAGGCAGACTCTATTTTGAGAAGGGAACTGCGGTTTGGGAAGGATATGTTATAATCATTTTCAACACACGCTTATTGAGTGTGCACAGGGAACACCAGGGAGTATAAAGCTCCAGCTCTGCTGGAAATGGGCTTACATTTGGGAAGGCTGGACATGTTCAGGGTGCATAGGTGGAACTGGATATGAGCTCCTAAGAAAAAGCACAATCAACAACATTTATAGAAGAGCATCCTGAGCTACTCGAGGAGGGCTTGGGGAATGGCATGTGTCTGGGGAAAAGGAAGGTCCTTCATTTGTGTTGTTAATGCATATGTACATACTCATATATCATGTAATTTCTGTACGCTGAGAAGTCTGCAAATAACAGTAGTGCCTCTGTTGAATTATTTTATTAGTTTGGTAAGTGATGAAGGCTAAAAGATTAAACATTAACCTGGACTATCTCTGTGTAGTGAATTATAAATGACTTTTATTTCCTTTATTGTACTTCCTCATATTGTTTACATTTTCTATGATGAACATATTATTTTACAAATATAAAATATAAATATGGGATGGGCAGGGTGCATGCCTTTGATCCCACTACTAGGAGGCAGAGACAGATGGATCTCTATGAGTTTAAGGCCAGCCTGGTCTACAGAGCAAATTCCAGGACAGCCAGGGCTACACAGAGAAACCCTGTCTCAAAAAAAAAAAAAAAAAAAAAAAAAAAAAAAAAAAAAAAGATGGAAATATTTGGGTGGAAAACATTCCGCAGAGATGACTATCAGTTTTTGTGTGTGTTCTGGGTGTTAGATGTAATACACCATCTTTCTCTGTTTTGTTCCCCAATTCCCAGTGGAGCTCCGATAGGTTTCTTATTAATCTCTGTGATTGTTATCTAGACAGACAAAACAAAGCCGTTCACTCCTTGCTTCTGCCCCCTGCCATTTCAGCAGTTCTGCCTGGAAGCAGGAGAAATCCGACCTCTAACTGTTCAGCCATACTGTGAAGACTGCTTAGCAAAACTTCAGTTATGCCGATTGGATTATAATTATGTCTGTCGGCGTGGGCTCCGATCTCTTGTTTTAAAGCGCCCTAAGAATACTTTGCTGTGTCTTTCTATTTAGTTCTGTTTGAGAAAGCAATTAGACGTCCCCATCTCCCATCCAGTGCAGTGAAGATAACTCATCTATCTGCTTGGCTTACTTTGTAGGAGAGAATTGAAATTTCTAAGTCATCTGTGATTTGGATTGAGTAGCTAAATCCCATCTCTCCCAAATTTGATTGTGGGAATCTGTGTCCCCTTCTAATTATGAACTTAATTACACAGAAGAGTAATAAAGGATTGGCTAGCGTATCAGAGAGCTCATCCCTGGGGAAGACTGATTCTGTTTTCTAGCTGCCACCAATTGCCTGTAGCTATTCCTCTAGAGATGGAGCCCTGGGAGACTTCTCCCATCCATTGGGATTTCAACCAGAGTCGTCATTATAGAGGCTTGCTTAAGTGGACATGTTGTTAAGGTTCCATGGTGCAACTCCTTGCCATATAAAGAGGATGCTGTCTTGTAGCAATATCCTGGTCCTCCGGCTCTTTGAATATTTCTGTTCCTTTTGTGTGATGTTCCATGAGCCTAAGGTTTGTGTTTGTGTTGTAGATGTGTCAGCTGGGGCACTCCACGGTATGTGTCAGCTGGGGCACTCCACGGTCAGTGATCGAAAACAAAATGGACTCAGCAGTGCTGTCTCTCTCTGTCTCTGTTTCTGTCTCTGTCTCTCTCTCTCTCTTTCTCTCACTGTGTGTGTGTGTGTGTGTGTGTGTGTGTGTGTGTGTCTTGAGTGTATGCACACACACACTCACATTTAAAGAAGTTGAGGTTGTGGGGCTGGTAGGATGGCTCAGCGGGTAAGAGCACTAACTGCTCTTCCGAAGGTCCTGAGTTTCAAATACCAGCAACCACATGGTGGCTCACAACCACCCGTAATGACACCCTCTTCTGATGTGTCTGAAGACAGCAACAGTGTACTTACATATAATAAATAAATAAATCTTTGGGTCTGAGCGAGCAGGGACTGAGCAAGTGGGGTTGACTGAAGGGAGCAGGGCCAACTGGAGCGAGCAGAGGTTCTGAATTCAATTCCTAACAACCACATGAAGGCTCACAACCATCTGTACAGCTACAGTGTACTCATATACATAAAATAAATAAATAGATCTTTAAAAAAAAAAGAAGTTGAGTTTGTGAAGCTGGGAGGGAATCAGAAGAACAGGAGGCATTGGAGAGGGGAAAGTATGAAATGGAAATGACGTAAATAGAGTGCTCAGGAATTGCATTCTCAAAATAATAAATGTAAAAAGGCAATAAAGGTCCAAAGATAGAAAAGGAGTAGATGACATTTCTAAATGAATTTCATTTCCTTTTCTCTAATAGCATGTCTTTGATGACCTCAGTGGCTCAGTGTCCTTGTCCTGGGTTGGAGACAGCACTGGGGTAAGTAATATTCTAAATTCTTTTAGTCTAGCAAGACAATGATGGACTTTGGAACAGGCAGACACTCTAAATATCACTATTTTCTGAAAGAGTCTTCAACCTTAGTCATAGAAAATATGTGTTTTTCAGGACAAACTTTCATGAAATTGTAGTTGTTTTGGCTTTGCTTTAGAACTGGGAACCAGGTGAAAGCAGTCTTCAGACTACTGTTATCCTGCGGAAGGAGGGTGCGGGTTGGGTGGGTGGATGGTGGACAGGTATTCCATTGATGCCTGCATTCGTATGAGGTACATGGTAACAGTACCAGAAGCCTATGGAAGCACAGCAGGTTTTCCGGGCTGAGGAGATGCTCAGTGAGTTTGGATCCCCAGCACACGTGTAGGAACTGTACGTGGGTTGGAAAGATGGCTCAGCAGTAAGAAACACACGTGTGTTCCTGCAGAGGATCTGCTCTCTTGTTTGTAGCACCCAGGTCAGCAGGCTTCCAATCACCTGTGACTCCAGCTCCAGGAGATCCAATGTCTTTGTCCTCTGAGTTATCTGTGTCCAAATACCCCCACACAGGCACACATACACACATAACTTAAAGTAAAATTAAGAACAAGCAGCTGAGTGTATAGCACATGCTTGTAATTCTACCGCTGGTGAAACAGAGGCAAGAAGTCCCCTAGAACTCGCTGGCCAGATCATGTTGTCATCAGGCATTGTCAGGTTCATGAGAAGACCTGTCTCAAAGAATATGGTGAAGGGCAATGGAAGAAGATACCCAGATTGACTTGTTGCCTCTATACATGCACATGTGCACACATGTGAAAATGGGCAAATATATAAACCCCATACATACATATATGCATAAGCAAAACAGAGTTGTTTCTTATAATTACCCTTTATTCTTCCCAGTAGAGTTAATTCTTAAGTGTCTATTAGTTTTTCTCAATTTTGACATATGCCCTGATTTCTATGATTTATTCACTTAGCCAAGATCCTTGGTAACTCTAAATTTTGTTTTGTTTTGTTTTCTTCCACAGAGACACACACAGTCTTAAGTAGCCTGGCTAGCTTTAAATTTACAGCATGGCTAAATTGGCCTTGAGCTCCTCCTGGTCCTCCTCCTGATCTCCTTTCTCCTCCATTACTGCTGGGATTACAGGTGTATGGATCACCACGCCTAGCAAAAATTTCTTATGATATGGATTTATGAGACTCTTTAGATGCCTGTACTAATTTATCTAGATTTTTTTCTCATGTATATTTTTGCATAGAAAATAATTGTTCACAAGATGAATTACACAGAGAACTAGCAACCTAAAAGAGAAGATGCCCAGACATATGTGGCATGCTAACCTCTAGGGACAGAAAATAGAGATTTTTTTTTTTTTTGCTTATATAGATACAAATTAGACGAGCCCTTCATTATATGTATTTGAGCATCGCTGACTCTCTGCTTCAGGTGTGAGCAATGGAATGAAACAGGAACTTTCAGACCCTCACAGACCCATGTTCCCTGGCCCTTCCTAGATTTCAGATATGTTGCATTACAGGTTTCTAGAAAGCAGAACTGTCACAAGTCCTTGGAACACAGCTTATCATGGTCGCCTATCAGCGTGTGCTTGCCCTGTCTCTCATCTCTTATCAACAGAATGCTTTTGTCCCCTTCCAGGTTATTCTCGTCTTGACCACTTTCCAAGTGCCACTGGTGATTGTAAGTTTTGGACAGTCCAAGTTATATCGAAGGTGAGACAGATAACATATCCCAGGGACATTTGACTAGGCCATGTAGGGACGGAGGTTCTGCCTTTTCTGGTCACAGTAGTTCGACAGTTAATTTTTTTTTATTAGATATTTTCTTTATTTACATTTTAAATGATATCTCCTTTCCAGGTTTCCCCTCTGGAAAAATAAATAAATAAAACCCTGTTCCCTCCCCTTTCCCCCTGCTCACCAACCCACCCTCTCCCGCTTCCTGGCCCTGGCATTCCCCTACACTGGGGTGTAGAAACTTCACAGGACCAAAGGCCTTTCCTCCCATTGATGACCAACTAGGTCATCCTCTGCTACATATGCAGCCATGAGTCCTTCCATGTGTATTCTTTGGTTGCTGGTTTAGTCCCTGGGAGCTCTGAGGGTACTAGTTAGTTCATATTGTTGTTCCTCCTAAGGGGCTGCAAACCCTTCAGCTCCTTGGGTCCTTTCTCTAGCTCCTTCATTGGGGACCCTATGCTCAGTCCAATGGATGGTTCTGAGTCTCTACTTCTGTATTAGTTGGGCACTGTCAGATCCTCTTGGGAGACAGCTATATCAGGCTCCTGTCAGCCAGCACTTGCTGGCATCCACAATAGTGTCTGGGTTTGGTGATTGAATATGGGAAGGATTCCCAGGTGGAACAGTCTCTGGATTGCCCTTCCTTCAGTCTCTGCTCCATAGTTTGTCTCTGCAACTCCTTCCTTGGGTATTTTGTTCCCCCTTCTAAGAAGGATTGAAGTATCCACACCTTGGTCTTCCTTCTTCTTGAGTTTCTTGTGGTTTGTGGATTGTATTTTGGGTATGCTGATCTTCTGGGCTAATATCCACTTATCAGAGAGTGCATACCATGTGTGTTCTTTTGTGATTGGGTTACTTCACTCAGGATGATATCCTCCAGATCCATCCACTTCCCTAAGAATTTCATAAATTCATTGTTTTTAATAGCTGAGTAGTACTCCATTATGTAAATGTACCACATTTTCTGTATTCATTCCTCTGTTGAGGGACATCTGGGTTGTTTCCAGTTTCTATTATAAATAGGCTGCTGTGAACATAGTGGAGTATGTACCCATATTACATGTTGGAGAATCTTCTGAGTATATGCCCAGGAATGGTATAGCTGGGTCCTCTGGTAATACTGTATCCAATTTCCTGAAGAACCGCCAGACTGATTTTCAGAGTGATTGTGCCAGCTTTGATCTTAGAATTCCAGCAGACTGTGGTGCTCAGCCCACTTTTGGATGACAGTTTAGCAACCTTAAGAAAAATGAGAAGGGACTTAGCTTGAAGAAGAAGAAGTGAACCCACCAGAGAGGTGGAATAATACAAGGTAAAGGGAGGTTTCTATAGGTGTGAGTGCCCATGTTAATCTTGTGGATTCTTACAGACAGGAAGGCAGTGTGATTTTTCTGCATCTATATGCTATGAATATATTTTTTAAACAATTTTTTCAAGCAAACTTGTATTTAATGTCTTGGAGTCTAAATGGGTTATTTTTATGACAGTGCATGGTCATTTTTGCATAAGAAAGGGCTTTTTAGATCACCCTACTTCAGTCTAACCCATTACTACAGTTCACACTAGGTGATGAGGGTGCGAACATATGTCACGGCATCTGTGTGTCTTCTGCAACTTGAATAGTAGGCTCTTTTCCTCAGCAGGATCCAGAGCTGCTAGCACTCTAAAGTAAGTCGTTATCTCCTTTATCCTGTATTTCCATCCCATCTTCTCCCAGGGGACCCAAATGAATCACAAAATCCTAGCAGCCCATTCTAGGAAACACCACAGGAGCCAGAGGCCTCTGGGAGCCCTGCTGGGCTGTAACAGTCCTTCGCTTGACTGTTGTACAGCTGCTCTTGGCCCAGGTGCAGGGACTGATGCTGAAGCTCTGAAATGCTTCAACCCCACTTCCCTCTTCCAGCAGGTGTGATCTTTGACTTCTGCCCAGGGGCCTGGAGCCAGAGCTCTCTGTTCAGCACAGCAATGCTGGCTTAAAATAAGCAAATACTCCTGTAGGCCAAGAAGGAGTCACATGTTGGAATTGCCAAAGCCCCATGAAGGCTGGGCACTGCACTCACTGGAGACTCTCTAGCTGCTGGCCAAGTTATTAACACATAGTAGGCAGGCAGAAGTGTTAGCTGAATGAACAAATGAATGGATGGATGGATGCCTTGACTTCTGTGAGTTCTTATACCAAGAAAGTGGTTTTCCTTGTTTTTTATAGACTGTCAGTATATTGTAGAGTCGGGGTATTAAAAAGGCTCATAGAAGGTGACATTGTTTATATGATTAGAATAGCAAGTTTTTGTTTGGTTTGGTTTGGTTTGGTTTGGTTTGGTTTGGTTTGGTTTTTCAAGGCAGAGTTTTTCTGTATAGCCCTGGCTGTCCTGGAACTCACTCTGTAGACCAGGCTGGCCTCAAACTCAGAAATCTACCTGCCTCTGCCTCCCAAGTGCTGGGATTAAAGGCGTGCACGACCCCTGCCCGGCCTAGAACAGCCGTTAAATAATCACAGCTAGATGAAAAGTGTCCTGTTTGGGGAGGAAAAGGTATATTTAAAACCTTGTACATTGAATTTAGTACCTGCTTAGTATCTAGCTCTTAAGAATCCTTGCTCTAAAGAAGTCTTGTCCCAGTATCGTCTTCTTCAACTGCTTACCTTTCAGTCCAGAAGTGTTATCATCATATTATAAAGCATTTGGAAATTCTAACAGGAAGAACAACTGACTGTGAAGAGTGTCATCTCAGTTTATTTACAGTTTTTCCTGATTTTCCCCTCCAGTGCTCTATCTGCCATGCAGCTGTATTGTCTTGGGAAACAACATAGAAAAGCAAAAGGCTGCCAAGTTTTAGTTAGCAGGCAGGCCAGGGGTTGAATCTCTGCACTGACACTTAAAAATAGAATAAACTCGAACAAGAGTTGAGGTTTGGTCTTTTGCTATGTATTGCAATGCTAAATACTGACTCCCAAGGTCTG
Organism: Montemys delectorum; assembly: GCA_019843815.1. NCBI lineage: Eukaryota > Metazoa > Chordata > Mammalia > Rodentia > Muridae > Montemys > Montemys delectorum. The sequence goes on along the minus strand of JADRCD010212121.1, from coordinate 3,639 downwards.
GCTGCCCCTAGAGATGAGGAGACCCTCACATAGACCAAGTGATGCTATGTAGCCTGGCTCCTTAGTTTAAAACTATTGGTTGAATAAAGATGCCCACAGCCTATAGCTGGGTAGAAGAGAAGCAGGTGGAACTTCAGTTCCCAGCTTGGGGTCTAGGGGAGGACCACAGAAAGAAGAAAGAGAGAAGGTGGGGAGATGGGGAGAGGAGAAGATGCCATAGAGTAGGTGAATCATTAAAAAAAAAAAAAAAAAGGCCACAAGACCTGGCCAGTTGGAGTAAGTGCTGCCCAGGCAGAACATGGCAAGTCGTATGTCTTAGCTAGGGTTTTACTGCTGTGAACAGACACCATGAGCAAGGCAACTCTTATAAGGACAACATTTAATTGGGGCTGGCCTACAAATTCAGAAGTTCAGTCCATTATTACCAAGGTGGGAGCATGGCGGCACCTAGGCAGGCTTGGTGCAGGAGGAGCTGGGAGTTCTACATCTTCATCTCAAGGCTTCTAAGACAATACTGACTTCCAGGCTGCTAGGATGAAAGTCTTAAAGCCCATACAGTGATACACCTCCAACAAGGCCACACCTCCAAATAGTGTCACTCCCTGGGCCAACCATATTCAAACCATGATATCTTATTTCGGGGTTATTGGCAAGGAAGTAGATACAATAGCATAGAGGATTGATATCTACCCAGCTCTAGTGCTATAATAACTATAAATACAAGAGTGTTGTGTCTTTTATCTGGGAACTGAAAGATAGAAGGTGGGATAGAAACTACCAATTAATATTGATATTTACTACAACAAACAAGTCATGCATCCTCCTAAGTGCTAGCATTTTATCTAGGCTCCCCCCCACAGTTACCTGGCAACAGCCATGCCTGACTCACCATAAAAGGGGCTGCTTGCCCCTCCTTTTTCTCTTACTCTAGCTCTGTCCTCTCTTCCCACTCTCTTTCTCTCTCCCCATTCCCCTCCCCCCCTTTCTCCACATGCTCATGGCTGGCCTCTACTTCTCTCCTCTCTCTGTCTCTGTCTCTCTCTTTCTCTCTCTGCCTTTCTCTGTCTCTACTACCCTCTTAGCTCCCCTCACCTGTAGCTGGTCCCTCAGGGGGAAGGGATACCTCAGCATGGGCCTACAAAGGTGCCTGCTTCCCCCCACACCTTACCGCACCTACACCAAACATATTCCTTCTCTCTTTATTTTTATAAAATACAACACTAAGACTTTCTATTAGTTTTAAAGGAGGATAATAGTAGTGCTCACCTCGGGTCACCATTAGGTGAGGACTCTGTAATGCTTGGCATGGAGTGACAGAGAGAGAGAGAAAGAGAGAGAGAGAGAGAGAGAGAGAGCGAGCGAGCGAGCGAGCTTGGTCTAGAGCTAGGCAGCTTCTAGCACTGCTGCCCTTGTTGTCAAAGTGAATGGAAAGTCCTCCATGATGGATGGTATAAAGGGATTGCCCCAAATTCCTCCACTGCCTCTGTTAATGCACAGGTGGCCTCACAAGCTCTGGTTCCCTCAGTATCTGCTAGTGGGTCTCATATACTAGTTACTCTCATTTTTGTCAGACAGACACAGTTTACTTAATTGTTACTCTTTTGGACAGCTAATTAAAATGTAGCCAGTTTTTCACTGAAACAACTGTTTCCAGGATGAGTCTTGTCGCAGGGATGCGCATTTCCAGTTCATTCTTCAGTAGCAAATGGAACCTCAGATTATTGATGACTTTATATTTTGAAGGTTGTTTATTAAGCTCCTCCCTTTCTGTGTTCGCTTGTCTTCCGTACATAATGTTTCAAGCCAGTTTTCTTTTATGCCTAATACTTTTTTGTTTGTGTTTGCTTTGTTCTTGAACCATTTGGCTGCAATTGGAGCTAATGAGTTCCTACAGCGGCAGTGAACCCCTTCCTTTCCCTTTTCAGTAATGTGCTTAGAGTCATAGGCACTGTTTAAATACTGACCACAGGCTGACTCAAGCCTTTCACCTGACTTTTGAGAGAAAACCCTCCTTGCTAACACACCCTTTCCTGGAGAGCTGCCCTGCTTGATTGTGACATGGTGTCACGTTAACAAGGCTCTTTTTCTTCTTGGCTGGGCAATATTGCTACCATAGTCTTTACCAGTCATTCTGAATATTCATTATCCCTCCTCTCTGTGAAATGACATCGGATTCTGTCTCCTGTCTCAGAGTTTAGGAGGAAACTGTAAATATGCCGTGTCTGGCTCTCCAGCTGAGCTGGCCTGCCCTGGCCTGAAATGACTTTTGTTGAGCACACCAGCCAAAGTGCACCTGTTGCTTCAGAAATGGAAAAGGGAGGGGCCGTTTACTCCCAGTGGGTCCTGAATGGGTTTCATAATAAAAGCTGGCAGAATCTGCTCTAACAACTGTTCTGTTTTTCACAGCTTTGGTGACTATAGTTTATTGACTTGCCTTTGTTCAGGAAAGCTTCATTTGGGATGCAAATGACAGGATAGGTAAATGTGTGCCTCCTGCTGGGTAGTTAGGCAGGCCGGCTTACCAGAACACTAGGAACTCTGCTGCCTCCAAACAGAAAGGACACCAGGGAAGGGATTACTAAAGGGCTAGGCACTGCTGTCATAGGTGATCAGAGCAGAATTCTCTCTCCAGCCCGTGTGCCAGCCTTTTAAAAACATTTGTGTTAATTCTTTGAGAATTTCATACATTGTATTTTGATCATATTCATTCCCCTTCCCCAATTCCTTCCAGATCCATGCCCCATTCCATACACACCCAACTTTGTGTGTGTATTAAAAACAACAACAACAACAACAACCAAAATAAAACAACAATAACAAAACCATCTCGTCCAATTAGTTCTGGGTATGTGGCATCAACTGGAACTTATTTGACCTACCCTTAAGGAAAAATAACTTCCTCTCTTTCAGTAGCTATCAATTACCAGTAGCTCCTCAGCTAGATGTAGGGCTTCATGACCACCACCACCTTCTACACTAGAATTTTTGATGGCTTGAGCTGGCACAAGTCTTGTGCGTGTTGTCAAAACTGCTGTGAGCTCGTATGTACAACTGACATTCTCCTGCATGTTCACTGCTGCCCTGATCACAATAGGCAGGAAATGGAAACAGGTTATATGCCCATCACTGGATGGATGGATAATAAGGGTAGTATATTTACATAATCGGATTATATTCAGCTGCTAGGAAAAAAATGAAATTATTAAATGTGAAGGTAAGTGGCGAGAGCTTAAAATAATTCTTTTGAGTAAAGTAACCTTGGCCCAGAAAGACAAATGTTGCGTGTTAGCTTTGAATCTTCAGATTGTTTCATTTGGAATTCCTACAGACGTCAGGGAATTAGTGAGGGGCCGTAGTGAAGAGGCTGTCAGGAGAGGGAAGATTGGACGCAGATATATGAAAGGGAAAGTTGGAGCAGGAAGGATGAAATGGGGTATAGGATGATAGGTGGAAGAGGGGATACAAGGAGGGATAACTAACACTAAAAATCTTCTGAAAAAGTCACCTGAAAAACTACTAACATGAAGCGACCTAAGATCAATAGGCTGGATAGGCCTGAAGTTATAGGCTTTTGTCACTGCTCTTAGTTACCTTCCAAAACGTATTATTATTATTATTATTATTATTATTATTATTATT
>JADRCD010212120.1:3547-25083 GCA_019843815.1 Montemys delectorum | reverse complement strand
TCCTCCTCCTCCTCCTCCTCCTCCTCCTCCTCCTCCTCCTCCTCCTCTTTTTCCCGAGACAGGGTTTCTCTGCATAGCCCTGGCTGTCCTGGAACTCACTCTGTAGACCAGGCTGGCCTCAAACTCAGAAATCTGCCTGCCTCTGCCTCCCAAGTGCTGGGATTAAAGGTGTGCGCCACCATTGCCCGGTGTGGCATATTTTCTTACAAAACTAGTACTCTGAGTTACAAAACCAATACTTTGAGTTTCTACCATGTAACAGTAAAGTTTGTAACTGGCTCTTCAATCCTCGTGTAATTGAGGCAGGGAAGTAGCATGGCCATGAACAAGGGTCTACTAAAGAGAAGGGATGAGGTTCCGGCTAAGAGAAGAGCTGGGGCCATGGACTTGTTTCGGGAGGACTCAGATCATTGGCTTTACTTTTTAGTTTTGTTGAAGCACTGGTGTTTTCTGTGTTCTATAAGATCCAACCCATAGATCAGAAGCAGTTTGTTTAATGCTGTTCTTAGTTCAAAATGCCATGTCTGTAAGTGCGGAGTTTCCATAATGCTCCCTGCCTGTCTCACTCTTGGCCAGTCTGTAGCTCAGGCACTCCTCAAACTGTCATCTCTTGCCCCAGCTTCCCCGATGGTGGGAAACCAGGAGCACAGCACTCTGCCTGCCTACTGGGGGCTTGTACTCCTGACATAACCACCTCTGGACGGTTGAACTGAGCCTGGCACTCACTCATGGCTTTTTGACCTGCCACTCAATTGACTTCAAACCATCGTCAGCTTAGATACTGGCTAGGTGCTGTAGCTAGTTTCTGGGCCTTTACCCATGCAGTTATTCTCACCTAGGTCTCCAGAAATCCCATCATATTCATTCATTCATTCATTCATTCATTCATTCTCTCATACTTTCTCATGTTTCAGTGTTTTGTTTGTAGTACAGGAGGATGCCAGAAGAGGGCGTAAGAACCCCCTGTAATGCACTGTATGTGCTGGGAAGGTAATCCCAGAGCTCAGGTAGCACAGAAAATGCACTTAAGTACACTCAAGCATCCACCACGCCAGCTGTCCCATCACATCTCTAATTCACATTCAAAACATCACTTCCTCCACTGATACAAAGTTTCCTACTCATCCCCTCTAAAATCCCAGGCTAGAGGTAAAGGCTTGGTGGCTCACACATGTAACCCAGCCCTTACTCGAAGGGGAATCAGGAGTTCCAAGCTAAATTGGGTTACATGAGATCCTTGTGTCAAAACAACAGACCCAAAACAAGCAACAAAAGACAAAACAAGCAAAACTATAAAAATATTCCAAGTGGCTAAACTGAATTACTCCACTCCTGTCCCAGACCATTACCACTGGCCAGCACTAAGTGGGGAGTCATGGTTTGTGTTTCATCAGGTCCATCCACTGTCATCAGTGGGAAGGGTTGGGAACTACTCTTCCCATTCGCCACCTGCCAAAGCCTTTCTGTAGAGCTTTAGGTAGAGTCCCGCTGTCTGACACTTAATTGCATATTTCTGATCACCATAGTGACGGGTGGGCAGGAAAGGTGAAGTGGCCCTTTGGAACTACATCTCCCATCATGCATCAGGCCCAGGATGCCAGGCTCACGCTAAGGCTCGAGATCTTGGCCGATGCTCGGGCTCCAGAAAGGATCCAGGATGAACAGCGGCTAAGAGGACGGCCTCGCTCCTCTTGCCCACCGGGTTGGGTCGCACGTAACCTAACAGACCTTTCAGGCCTAGCTTGCCATCGGCACCGCAACACCGGTCTAATATGGCCGCTAGTGCTGGGACCGGACTCGCGCGTAAAGAGCCTGGACTAAGGTCCGGAGCCGGAGACCGCTCCCGGCATTCCTCGCGGGTGTAGCGTGGGCACCCTTCCCCCCACTTCCGGGTCCCGGGAGAAGGAGACCCTGGGGTTTTGAAGAGTGTCCCGAGGTTCCGCTGTTTGGTGCTAGGCGAAGAATGGCAGGCCATCCTGGGCAGTGAATCACTGGCCGCGGGTAGCAAGGTGTAGAGAGAAGATAGGTCTCAGCATCACGGCCTGTTTTCTAGGGAGTGTTTTGGGTTATCAGTAGTGGGATTTAACTGGAGACCTGTCACCTTTGTTGCAGCATGCAGAGGCCTCGAAGTAGGGCCTTGTGTCACTGAAGCAGAGCTCTGGGACAGTGTATATGCATCTTAAATTCATCCAGGACTGGTGGGTCTTTGCTGACTAGTCCTCGCCTTGAGTACGCAGTGAGTCAGGTTAATATGGCCCAGGGCTTGATTGAAGTGGAGCGAAAGTTTGCTCCAGGGCCTGACACGGAGGAAAGGCTGCAGGAGTTGGGGGCCACCCTGGAGCACCGGGTCACCTTCCGAGACAAATACTATGATACCTCTGAGTTAAGCCTTATGCTGTCTGACCACTGGCTGCGACAACGAGAAGGTAGTGGATGGGAACTCAAATGTCCTGGACTAACAGGTGTCTCAGGACCTCACAATGAGTATGTGGAAGTCACATCGGAATCTGCAATTGTGGCCCAGCTCTTTGAACTGCTGGGGTCTGGGGAGCAGGAGACTGCGGGTGTGGCTGCTGTCCTGGGCCCACTGAAGCTGCAGGAAGTAGCTAGTTTTATAACTACACGAAGCTCCTGGAAGCTGGCCTTATCTGGAGCCCATGAACAAGAGCCTCAGCTCACAGTGGACTTGGATTCAACGGACTTCGGCTATGCTGTGGGTGAGGTAGAGGCCGTGGTGCATGAGAAGGCTGAAGTACCGGCTGCCCTAGAGAAGATCATCAGCGTCAGTAGCATGCTTGGTGAGGGAGACAGGCCCTTTGGGCTGTCCTTCTTTCTCACTTAACCTCACTGGAGGTACTCACTGAGGCATAGAGGAGTGGAGAGCGAGAACCATTTTTGTAAGGGAAATTTCTTTTTGTAGTGACTTTCTTGAAAATCTAATATGTTTACACTTCTATAAAAGTCATTTCCGATTCCTTAGGAGCTAGTTTAGATTTCATTCTTCCTGGTTCCCAGTCTTCATTCTGGTTATCACTTAATTCTCCAAGTTCTATTTATTAGGTCTCAGCTTCAATCCTTTCCACAAACTTCCATTTTCTTTTTCAACTTCCTACATGGCTAATATTTCCTTGACTCTTTTCTATAGTCTTCTATGTAGCCCAGGAAAGGCTTTAAGCTTGTGATCCACTCCAGAGCTGGTATTACAGGTGTAGATAGCCACCCCTCATCCATGCTTTTGGCTTGGAGTAAAGAGACGAGAGCATGATATTGGTATGGGGGCACTGGTGTACTCTTTGGCAGATATTTCAGTTTCCATGCCTAGCTCTGAAATAGCTCATCTGCACACTTAGAAGGGCTGAGCCTTCTTGGAGACCACCCATGGAGTTTCCAGCTGTGGGTCAGCATGCTGCTGTCCATTAGCGACAGCGGCATTAGGCAGTTAGAGACACGAGGGTTCTGTGAATGAACGCCATTCCACGGCTCCTGCTTTCCTCCGTTTCCCACAGCACTTGGTTATGTTCTGTACTCCGCTGCATGTGCTCCATTACCAAGCTAATGAGCGTTGGCTTGCCTAGATGGGTTTGAATCTTGATTGGAAGAAAGCGGTAATAAATGAAGTGAGTTGGCTTCCCTGTCTCGGTGGCACAGGATGCTTCTCCACCATTTCTTGTTGCTGGAGGAGAGGCACGTGCGTGGCTTTCCAGTCACACGACCCGAGTGGATCTTTGCAGGGAGGGTCTCACTTTTGCAGCGAGTGGGCGGGTTGGAGAAGCTGCTCGGATGGCATCTGGATTCTTAGTACTGCTTTGCAAACTTTGGAGCCCTGGCTGGGTAGGCAGGGAACAGAATGGAAGCATGTGCTCGGGCTCCCTCTGCTTCTTTCCTCATTGTCCTCTTGCCTTCAGGAGTGCCAGCACAGGAGAAGGCACCTGCCAAGCTCATGGTGTACCTACAGCGCTTCAGGCCTCTGGACTATCAGCGCCTGCTAGAAGCAGACAGTTCCAGTGAGGCCACAGGGGGCTCAGCATCCTGACAAGTGTTCACTTTCTAAAAGGGAAGGTAACTCCGAGGCCACCATCCACACTGAGCCCAGACCCACCGAGCCCCTTCCCTTACAACAGAGCCACTCTTCCCTCCAACTCTGCCTGGTCTTTCGCCCACTCTGAGCTATCCTTCCTGGAGCCCTCCCTCACTGCTTCCCTCATCCGTCAGATGCAATCTGTGGGCCGCCCCTCTCCCCTGGCCGCTAAGCAGCCTCCATTGATTTCCGCTCGTGTTTATAGGATTTCCACTTAGCCGTGATCAGTAGTTAAGCACAGGAAAATCCCTTGCCACCCCCCCTCCCTTGGTCGATGCCATTGATTCTGCCAGAGGCTCTGAAGCCGCCGTACAGCTGAGTTAGAGATGAGGGGAAACAGCAGGGATTTCCCTGCCTTGGGGTGTAGGGAAGAGGAAAGAAGGTGGGGAAACGGTCAGGAACTCCTTAAGGGATCTAGAAATCCTGGACTTGCTGCTGTGGCTGGAGGGCAGAGTGCCCTGTGTGGTAGTTTAGAGATGCATTTGCTCTCCAACACAGAGAGGGATAGAAAGGAAACTGTCATTGTTGAGACGGGTTCCTAGGATTTCAGGAAGTCATACTTCCCGGAGAGAAGGCTCCACCCTTGCTCCTACACATTTTTTCTCTCAATTAGGTCAAAACAGGCTTTTCTTCCCTCCTCAAGCTTCATAGACTTTATTTGTTGGGGAGGAGGCAGGCTCTCCATATTGCGGTGACAAATATAGGGTCTGAGTGCCACCTGCTGGTGGCCCTCAGGGCTGTGTCCCAAGCTGAGGGCGCAGAAAGATTTCAGATGAGCTGAGGCAGTTATGAGGCCGGCAAGCCTAGGGAACAGCCCAGCAGCCTGGAACTCCACTTGGTTTGAACTATGCACGCCTCTCATCTCACTGCCACTTGGCATCTTAAGTCCTCGGCTGCATGCACCATGTATACACACTCTTCTAACCGTGCACCCAGGACCCCAACTGTATTGAGTAGCACTTACAGCCCACCTTAAACAATAAGTAAATCTCTCTTTCCCCAGCAGCCATCCAAAGCTCCCCTTTTGTGGACAGTCTTATTTAAACACTTTAGATCATATCCCAAAATAGGGAGCTAATTAGGCCTAGACTGGTTTCCGGTGCAAGCACAGTAAGGTAAACTGTGTTCTTTGGGTGAACTTTTAAGAACTCCCTGTTGACCTTCCTGTGCCTATGCAGAATGAGTTAGCATATAATTAAAATCAGCTGCATCAACGGGAAGGGTCATACACAGTGAGGAAAGGCTTACAGGATCCAAGCCTGTCAGGGAAAGCAAGAGAATCACTCAAATTATGCTACTTTGCAGCTAACACGTCCTTTCCCTGAGACTTTATTAAAGGAACACCGGGAAATTACCCTGGGTCCTTCAGACTGTGGTCATTGTCCGTTTGCAGCACATTTCTAATTTGTATGTTCACTTTGCGTTTAAATAAAGTTTCCTTGCCACTTTGCAATTTACATGCGCCTTTATTTCTATTCCTTGAATAAGACACCAGGAACCTGGAGACACCCAGGCCAGACACTGACCACAGGAAGTTACTGCCACGTCTCCACAGGCAAGTTATCCACCTCAAAGATCTCCTGGACTGGCTGGCCAGAGTGGTTGTAGGTGAGGCGCAGCTTAAGTCGCAAAGGTGCCTAAAAACAGGAAAGCAGAGGCCAGGGTCAGGCCTCATATCGCTCCTGTCCCTCTCGCCCACAGGGTCTGACAACTCACCTTGTTAGGATTGAGGATTCTGAAGACCTGGGTGATGGGAAGACCACCCTGAGCTGGAATTGTGTTTCCACTGGGGGCCTGTAACTGCAGCTGGAAACTCTGAACATGGGAGATTTGGGCAGAGCATAAAGGCCTCTGGTTGGGCTCAGGCAGTCCTCCACATCCTGTGGCTCCCAAACATTTTTGGATAAACACCCCAATAACTCCATTACTCTTTTCCCATTACCCCCTGCCTCCCACTCTCCTCCACAACTTTCTGGCCTTTTCTCTTGCAGTGCCTGTGCCTTCTCTGAATGCTAATGTTTTTTTTTTTTTTTCTTTTATTGAAACAATGTAGCTCAAATTGGCTTAAAAGTTATTATGTTACCCCAGGTTGGCCTCAAACAGTTAAGTCCCCCTGCCTCAGCTTTCTACGTTCTAGAATTACAGGCTCGAACTATCACACCTGGCTGAACCCCACCATTTTCAAACCTTGGGCACAGCTGCCTGGCAAACGAAGTGGGTAATATCCTCCCTTGAGGAGTTGGTGGTGGTGGCAGTGACTAAGAGCAAAGCAGGGGTTTCCGAGGACCGCATGAAAGAAAGATCCAGCTGTAGACCCTCACGCTCAAACACTCTGACACTGGGGATGGGAGCTGGAGAGGGGAGAGAGGCAGCTCAGTGTATGGGCTTAAGATAGAACACCCATCCACTAATCCAATAAAAATGGACTGAGCCAGTCTTGATCCTGCAGCTGCCCCAGATCTAGTGATAAGGTAGACAAGCTAAGGTTTGGACTGACCATCTAGCTGGGGGAAGAGAAACATCGAAATACAAGATAATCATGGCTGTGATGAGCCAAGTTAAATAGGAGAGGGTAGGACAGACGGCATTAACTGAAGAGTGAGTAGTATCGATCGGCTAGTAATAGTCTTTTTGGTGTTGGGTAAAGAATGCGAAATGTTAAGGGCTTGAGGTGGAAGACTTTGAGGAATTGAAGAGACCAATAGAGTGGGCAGTGGGAAGTGATTGAGGAACAGGCGGGAGTAGAAACAGACCTGCAGACTGGGATGAGAAATACAAGGGAGATCATTGAAGAGTACCACGATGGGAATGCCATGGACCGAAGCCTTTGCTTCCCCATCCTTGGCTCAGAAAGAGAAACGATTCATTTCCACCCCCCTTCTATAATAATGTTTCTCCCTTTGCTGAGGCCTACCTGGGGGTGGAGGTGCACAGGGCAGGTCAAGGAGGTGAATTAAGGCTTCCCCAGGGGAAGGATCCAGAGGAGGAAGACGCTGAGCATGCCCAGAAGTGTCATCCAGGAGATCCAGCAGATCTAAGAGTTTGGCGGTGGCCTGGGAAAAAGGGCAGGAGGTCACTGCAGGCCGTGAACACCCACATAAATCTTCTTTACCCAGGTCCTCCCACCTCCTCACCTGGGGTTCTGTGGGGGCAGGGGCTGTCGTGTCTAAGAGCTGGGCCCCTGCTTGCTGCTTCTTTGCTTCCTCATTTACGGGAGGGTCACTGCGCTCTACGAGAGGCATCTTTTCCAGGATGGCGGCTCTGAAGGGACAGGATGCAAGTGTTCCCATGTGAAACCCACGCTTTCACAGAAGCATTTGGGAAGAAGATCAAGGACACAGAGGGCTGTGGCATGCAGGGTCACAAGCGCCGTTCCTGGCTTCCCAAGACGGGGCACCATTGCTAGTCTTCTGACAACTAATGAGGATGGGAAACCAGCTTGGCATCAACCAAGCTTGTGGATGGATGCCACAAAGAGGGAGGCGATGAAGAGAGCACTGGGAGAGGAGAGCCTGAAGTTCTACCTGCAGGTCTCTGAACACACCTCATGTGGTCATACTTCTGGAAGAGTATGTTATACTCCACAGCTCGCTGTTGAAGCTCTATGTCCACGCAGCTCCCGTAGATGGACACCACCTGGCGGATACGGCTGGGCCACCATGTGGCATGTGAGAGAGAGGCAATGGCGGTCAGCCTGCTCTTCCAGCCCAGGATGAGAGGGGAGGAAGGGACCTCACAGAGTAGGGAGGCACCTGATCCATGTGGCTCAAAAGCAGATTCCTAAGGGCTAGGAGGGGAGAGGGATGCCTGCCTAGGGACTTAGTAGGCCTGGCAAAGGACATCTTTCAAGGGGCAGGAGCCCCCTTCTTACTTGTTGTCTCCCCGGAGCCGGGTGCTGAGCTTCATGAGGGCTGTGATGGCGTAGCCCCGAGTGGCTGGCAGGGACATGTGGGATTGCAGCACCTTTTCCAGCAATGCTAGCACGTCCTTTTCTTCTACCTTCAGGTGTGGACAACAGGTCATGTCTGTCCTGAGGAATCCAACCCAGGGTATCGCTCACTCCTCAGGTCTTACCTGAAAAGGCTCTGTCTCCTCACAGTTACCTTCCAGGAGAAGGTCCCCATACTCGCCGATGCACCAGGCTGCCACCTGAACCAGTGGTTGCTGTATGGGAGATGAGACACTGAGGGACTGGTTGGGGGGTGGGGCGGGCTCCTCGCTTCTAGACCCTACAACGTCCCTTTACTGCAGGGCAAAGAACATTGGGTTGGCAAGGTAGGGAGGGAAATTTGAGTTTGTTAGTAGGTTCCATTTTAGCATTTTTGGCTACTACTGCCCTCTGGTGGGCAAGTACCAAAACTACATGGCTTGATCACATGATGGAGCCCTGAGAGGCTCTCATAAGAAAACAGGGATGGTTTATACCTACTCTACTTAAGTTGACAAAGGGAGTTATAATTATCTTAGGGTGGCATCTGTTAATCCACTCGACACTGAAAGTAATAATAGAAGATGACTATATGTGCCAAACTTTAATATATCTCATTTGATCTCGAAGACAGCCTGGGAGGTAGGCATTTTAGAAAGTTGAGGACATGGACCTTAAAGAAAATAAAATTATTTATCTGGAGATGCAGCCAGTAGTCACCAGGGGCAGGAGAGATGCTTAAGCAAAGGTGGGCTTGGTCTCTGGCCATCTTCTGGCAGCTCTGTGTGTAGGGAAAAGCATTTAAATTCTGGAGTCAACAGGGTTGGTCAGCCGGACCTGGAGACAGGAGTGATACCTGAGAGATATCCTCTGCTAAGGCACTGTAGAGGCGGCGCACAGAATAGGTGTGCAGCTCCTCGGCCTCGCCAATCAGCTGAGTCAAGTTGGCCACTGCGTCATCCCTCACATGGGTTCCTGCCTGGAGAGGGGTCCATGTGGCCAAGTCAGAACTCTGTCAACTCCCGCCCAACTCCCTGACTGCCCCCCTCTTACCGTGGTCAGCACGTGCAGGATAGTGTCTATGTGCCACCGCTTGCTGGGAGCAAACCTAGAGGACATGGCTCATCAGTGTTGCCACTGTCCTTCTCCCCAGGCCGCAGCCTCTGACTCCCAGCCATTTGTCGCTTACCTCTCCGCAGCCAACAGAATGCCCGAGGCACAATCAGCCCGAAGATCAGGGGGGCAGGACTCCAGAAAGGCCTGCAGCTCCTTCATCATGGCTCGAACATTGGAGCTGTTCACCAGAGCCAGGCTCAGCTCCAGGGCCCGCCTGGCGAGAGAGAGGCATCCATGCAGATGGCCCAGGTTACCCCATTCTGGCTTTCCTGTTCCCAGGCACCTTTTCCTTTAGTTCTTACACCAGATGCTCTGAGCTGGTTTGAGTTTCGGCCACCAGGCACTGTGTCCTCTGCCCTGTCCCCTTCTCCCTCCCCCCTTTGGTTACCTGCTAAGGGAGGCATCCGTTTCCTGCAGACACTCCACCACAGTGGACCGGTGACGTTGCACAGCACTGTGGTCAGACTGCACTAGCTGCAGCAATGATGTCAGAGCCACGTACCTGGTCAGCGGAAGAGAGGCCATATCACACGGGGTCATCTGCCTTGATACCCTGTGTTGCCCACCCCCCCAGTATACCTAAGAGGTAGGTGGATCAGAAGGGAGGAATGCAGAGAGCCAGGTGTCTAGTGGTACAATCTAGCCAGATACTGGCTGTTACCTAATATTCTTGTCATTGTTGAGCAAGAAACGACCAAGAATGTTAACAGCTAGAACCTATGAGGAGAAGAAGGTGGAGACAGTCAGGGAAGAAGCCACTTGTTCAGTGGGATCTCCTCCATGTTGGGGGTTAGGGAAAAGCCAGGCACTAGGCCCAGCTGAGTGAGTAGGTGGGGCCACAGCTGAAGAGTTCATGAGCATGGAATGTTACCCGGAGACCGGCAGCAGAGTGGATGGCCATGATGGTAAGCACGGTCTCCAACAGGACGGCATTGCCTGCATTCCGGCTGGTGTCTGTGTTGGTGGCGACCTATGCAGATGGGAAAGAGGTTCATCTGCTCAGGGCTCTAGTGATTGCTGGAAGGTGGCTCCTGTGCCCTCTGTTTATCCTTCAGTCCCTCATAAAGCTCCCCGAACCCCACTGGATGTTAGATGCCTGCCTACACACTAGGGCGGCAGCACAATGACAGACTATAGCCACCTTTCATGGAATTCACTGGTTGGGTGGGGGGCAGAAAGGCAATTACATGGTCTCTGCATGGTAAATGGTCATGTGAGGAGTGTCCAGGGCTGATGGACCCTAAGAAACCACAAGGCCTAAGGTGTGCCTCCCACCTGGGCCAGCAAGTCATTCATGGTCTCACTACTTTCTTCATGGTTCCGTCCCAGGATCCGAAGTAGGCGGAGTATCTGGACCTGAAAGAGATTGGATCAGAGTGGTTCACTGGGTAGGGTCGTAGGGTCATAGGCCCGAGGCAAAGAGACCTAACATTGTAGACAACACTGTAATGGGTCTGACTCCCTTTCACCCCCACAGGTCCCTTGGATGGGAGGAGATTAGAGTTACATAGAGTCAGGGGAGTTTAGAACAGGAGGATTCTTTCTCTATGTAGCCCTGGCTGTGCTGGAACTCACTCTGTAGACCAGGCCTCTGCCTCATATAATCCACCTGCCTCTGCCACCATACCTGGCTTTGGAATAGGCTTTTTTTTTGTTTTTTGTTTTTTGTTTTTTGTTTTTGTTTTGTTTTGTTTTTTTCTTGAGACAGGGTTTCTCTGTGTAGCCCTGACTGTCCTGGAACTCACTCTGTAGACCAGGCTGGCCTCGAACTCAGAAATCCATTTGCCTCTGCCTCCCAAGTGCTGGGATTAAAGGCATGCACCACTACTGCCCCGTTAAAAGCTTATTTATTTATTACTTATTTAATATTGATTTAATGTATATGAGTACACTGTTGCTGTCTTCAGACACACCAGAAGAGGGCGTCAGATCCCATTAGAGATCGTTGTGAGCCACTATATGGTTGCTGAGAATTGAACTCAGGACCTCTGGAAGAGCAATCAGTGCTCTTAACCACTGAGCCATCTTTCCAGCTGGAATAGGCTTTTTATATGGTTACCAAATTGGACTTTCTGGTAGCCACCTTTCATTTCCCCAGTCTTAGGATGACTAGAGTAATACTGAGTTCGCTTCTTTCTTATTCAAGACATGGACTGTGCCAAAATGGGAAGTGACCACTAGCCACGGTCTTCCTGTGATGCCTTCTCTGGTCTGGGAACACAGCAAGTAAAGCTCAGCCCACCTGCAAGAAGGGGTCGCTGACTCCAAAGATGCTGTGCTCTGTTGAGTATCCTGTCGTCACCAGAGCCCGAAGGATCTGTACCAGCTGGGGCACTACCTGCAAGAAGGGCACATCCAGCCTTGTCTGGGTTCTCCCCGTCTCTTCTCAACCATCAGTCCCAATTGTGCGCCCACCATCCACCTCTACCTGCCCCGCGGCCCTGCCCCTTCGCTAGCCCACCTTGCGAAAGTGCCTGAGGGCTGCAGGGTTTCTTTCACAGAGCTCCGTGATCAGCGTGATGGTGCCCAGCAGGATGCCTGGGGTCAGGGTGGGGCAGTGAATGGTGGGCCAGGCCATGGGACAGTCTACTACACGTGTGTTTGTATGTGTGCACCGCCCTTATCCGATGAGCTGCTTCTCCTGATTTGCGTTTCATTTCATAGCCAGACCGGAAGTGGACAGTGGAGATCCCTGGGCCCTTACCATGATGGCGCTCATGAAGCAGTTTGGTACAAGGTGGGAGGAAGATGCTGGAGAGCTCAGGGTCCTTCCGGATCATGTGCACTGCAGTCAGAATAGCCTGCAGGAGTCAAGGGCCTCAGAAGGGGCCACCAAGTTAGAGTCCACACCTCTTCCACACGGCCCGACTGGGAACAAGTTCTGGAGAGGTAATCGCCCACATCTCACCTTCTTACGCACATAGGGGCTGGGCTGCAGAAGCAGCTTTTCCACCTCGGTGGCTAGGTCCCGGCACATCTCAGCAGAGCCCATGGTACTCAGAGTACACAGGGCCAGGCCTTGAACTGGCTGATTCCCTTGGCTCAGGTCACTGTAAGGTTGGAAGGATGGTCAGTCAAGTCTGAGAAAACCAGTTTGTCCCCGCAGTACTGATAGCAGGCAGCCCTCTGGGATTCTGCAGTTCCCACTCTCCCAGCACCCTGATTTCAAGTGCCCCAGAACCCTCTCACTTCTTGATGCTGTTGGTAATGAGCAGATGGGCATCGTGCCTCTCATCCAACAGAAGCATGGCCCCAAGGTAGCCCACCCTCTTGTCTGTGAATCTGGGGGAGGCGATCAGTTTCAGGCACTCCATCTATAGGGAAGGAGGCAGACCAGGAGGGGCAGTGTGAAACCACAGGCACTAACTTCCTGGCTACAACCTCCTTCAGGCCAGATTAACTTGTGAGGAATCATATTTCATCACTCTCTCTGTAACCAGAGGCTTAAGTGTTGGTCCAGATGACAGCAGGCAGGTTTCAGGGACCTGTGTAGGAGTGGAGGCTGGAAGAGGATAGGGAGGTGCTGAACGGGGCTGACTAAGGAAGGAATCACTAGTAGGGTGATGGATAAAAGGCTCAGAAACTACAGGATTTAGCTGGGTAGGGTGGGGCATGCCTGAAAATCCCCACACTGAAACAGAGGCAGGGTTTTCTGAGTTCTAGGCCAGTCGGGGCTAAAGGGAACCTGTTTCAAAACCAAAAACTGGAGAAAAAACACAGCCTGGGTACAAATACAAAGGGGGAGTACTGGCCAGCTTCCTCAAAATGTCTAGCTATCCCAGGCCAGTACCTGTCCAAAGTGGGCGGGGTAGCCCAACATGTGGACGTAGAGCAGTTTGGCCAGCTGGCGATGCCTCTGCAGGGGATCCCCATCGCGGAAGGAGGCCCGAATTTGGGCGCACTCCTTCTGGATCACCTCCCGTTCCTGGGCCTGCGTCTTGGCCCCGCGAATCTCTTCGATTAGGTCCTGAAGTCTCAACGAAGGCACCACCATCCTGGGGACAGAGCCCGGGAGTTGGAAAGGCTTTATTTAACACGTTCTAGCCGGTTGGATAGAACTGTCCTGTGCCAAGATCTCTAAGGGATTGCGTCCCACCGCCCCCCTAAAACAGTGCCCACCTTTACCTCCCACCTGCACCCAGGAGCCACCCTCCCGGCTCGCAAGGACATCCCCCACTACGCATGCGTCCTGGCTCCACCCTGTGGCAGTTTCTACTGAGCCTGCGCTGCAGACCAGTCTATTTCTCGCTCTCCTTCCCGGGCCAGTTTCTCCTCTCTAGTTTTCCTCCTGGTTCTCTGCGCTAGTGCCTTCGCGAGATTTCTTGCCCCTATTCCCACTTCAGAAGGCACTTGTTTCCCAGTCCCAAGCTCACCTGGCTTCCGTGTCAACTTTGCTCCTTTACCCCCCCCACCCAGCACTTCCTGGTATGGGACAGAGCTGGGGTTGGTGCTCGGTTCGGGCCCTTCCCTCTTCCCCGCCTCTACCACGGGACCCCGCCCCTCTAGGGCCTCCCTGCTGAGCCTTCTTGAGATTTCTGACCTCTGGCCTGTCTTTGGAACTTTGGTAAAAAAGCCTAGAATTGTTACAGGATTGTGGCTCCCCCCAGGGGCCTCATTTTTCATCCACCCCACCAGGTGACACTCAGAGAGCCTGAGTCAGAAGCCATCGCACCCCAAAGGAGATGACAGTCCCCCCCTTTTTGGAACTTTTTTATTAATATACTTTTTTTTGTTAAATTTCTTTGTATTTTTTTTTCCTGCAAGACTCGATGTTGGCGGCACTGTTGTATAAGTTCAATCCCAAATTCCATGAAATAGAAATCAGAAGTAAAGATTGAGAAGGAAGGAAGGAAGAAGGAAGGAGGAAGGCAGGCCAGGGAGTAAACAGAGGTTGACTAGAAAAATAAGAAGAGTGTGTGGTGGGCATTCCTGGGCAAGGCCATTCCTTGAGGAAGGGGATTGGCAGGCAGCTTGCCTCTGCCTCATGCAGGGAAGAAAAGTTCCCCCCCCGGGGTTCTACAGTTCTCTCTTGTAGAGCTTTCTGTCCCCAGAGGAAAAGCTAGTAACAGGGATCAGCCATATCTCAAACAGGCTCTTCACCCATCTCATCTGGGGTTGACACCCACCTCTGCCCCGCCTGGAAGTGTGGGACAGCGGCTTCCTCCAATTCCCCTTTATCTTTCCAACTCACAGGATTCAATGTGAGGGGTTAGAAGCTAGACTTGTGGCAGCATCTGCTGCCCTTCAGCTCTCGACCGGTGCTCCCCACAACGACCACAGCTGAGGAGTGGGGGTCCTCGCTTGCAGTGCCTCTAACCCTCTGCAGAAATGTCTTCTTCAGGCCCCTTAGGAATTTAATCAAAGGCCACAAGTGAGTCCAGACCAACCAAATAAATTGTCAGGGGGGGCAGAGAAGGGTAGAGAGGTGAGTGGCAGAGTCTGAGAGGGGCGGGCTTGGTGCACCAGTTGGTTTTCACCTTGCTTTTCACATTGCTCTTGGCTTGGTGTTCCATCCCTGGGGTTGGGAAAGGGATTGGTTGAGAAGGACAGGAGAGGGAGCACGGGGAGTTTCTTGTTGTTCACTCCCTTTTTCTCCCTCTGGGAAGGATCAAATTAGGCAAGAACTTAGGTAGGTTCTGGGAGGTAAGAGTGGAGGGTACTCTTCCTGCAGCTTTCCATTGGGGCCAGAGAGGCCCCAAGTGGCTCAGCCAGTGCCTTGTCTGGCTCTCCAGTCACTTCTTATGCATTTTCTTTCTCCCCTCCACTCAGATCCCAGGAGATTCCTCAGGACACCAAACCCCCACCCTCGGTGAAGTTCTGACTCAAAGAAAAGATTGGGGAGAACGTGGGGGGCAATGGTCTGACTTAGATTTGTGTGTCTCAGAGGAAAGAGCAACTCTGAGAGAGAACAGCCCTTCATATGTAAACAATCTAGAGAGAGAAGGGGTCGGGGTGGGAAAGAAAAACCAGGAAGACCAGAGACAGGCCCAGAATAAATGAGACCATCTCAAAGAACAGAGGGAAGGAAGAAGCAAGAGACAAAAAGAAAGGAGAGAGGGCAAAACACAAGTGGGTGGAGGAGGAGAGAAGAGAAGGCAGGTCAAAGGTCAGAGTGGGTGCAGAGGCAGGCAGCCAGAGCCCGAGGAAGCCAGGATGTTGCCTCAGGTGAGGAGCTGGGAGAACAGGAAGGCCAGGCTGAGGTCCAGCAAGGCCACGGCTCCCACCACCAGGGGGTTGGCAGCTCCCTAAAGAGACAGAGGGTGAAGTGGATTCAGTCCTGGAAGGCAAGCGTAGGTCCCACCTCCCTGCTCTCGCATTATCAGCGAAGGGTCCCAGATACCTCCCCACACAGGTAAGAGCAGAGGAGCACACCCTCACTTCAGACTGTGAAGGACCTCGCTTCTATGCAGGGCCCTGCCCCTCATACTCTGAAGATAGCAGGCAGTGTCTCCACCCACCCACCACCACCACCACCGCTCTCCCCATCCCTCAGCATATCATGTGGGCAAGGCAGAAGGTGCCTGGCCTTAGCAGCAGACATTGGCAGCAGCAGCCAGTACTGCACTAAGGCAGAGGGAGGATGTGGTTGCTAGGAGATAGGAGAAGGCCTGGCATCCAATCAGAGCAGAGGGTTCTGGAGAAACTCTCCACCTCTCTCGATTTTCTGTCTGCACCCCTCCTTCCCCCCCCCCCCCCGCCTCTCAGGAGAGGGAGGGAGAGTGAGGGTTGGGAGGAACAATTTTTTCCTATTTCTGGGCACCAAAGAGAGAAAGTATGGAGGTGGGGGTGGGGGTGGAGCAGGAAACTGGGGCTGGAAATGATATGGAAGGAGAACAGGAAAAAGTGCTCTGAGTCTACCATTAATTATTAGTTTGTGACTAGGGCTAGGTTACTTAAGTGCTCCAGGTCTGTTTCCTAGCTGTCCTCTGGGAGGGCTGGACTCCAAGGTTCATTTGAGCTGGAAAGTTATCTTTTTTTATAAAGTGGATATGGTCCAAGACTGGCCAGGCAGAGAGGAAGCTGGGTGGAAATTGAAGCCCCTCAGGGGATTATACCAAAGTCTGGAGGGATGGGAGGCAGGGCTTTGAAGAGAAGAGGGCACAAGGGGGAGAGGTGTAGCTCACCGGCTGGGCAGGCCTCTCGGTGGCAGCAGGCTCCTCGAACTCTTCTGTCAGGCACCCAGCATCAGGACCCCTTGAAGATAGGCCCCTCAAAACTGGTGTGGTGACTGGCTCAGACTCTGAGCCTCCTGGAGCCCTCGGCTGGGGCAAGGACTCTTCGTCTTCCCCTTCCTCCTCTCGGAGACTTCCTGAACTGTCACTGCATTCTCCGAGAAGTGGGGAGCCATCTCTTGGTCCTGGGCCCTGCATCCCAGCCTCATCCTCAGCCTCATAGCCAGCTAGTTCCTCTGCCTGCTCACCAGGATCCCCCCACTCCTCGGGCCAAGCTTTAGGGCTGGAGAAGGGGCCCCATTTCCCTCCAGAAGGCATTGGGCTCCGGCAGGCAGGGGCTCGCCAAGGATGGTGGGAGGAGGCGGGGCTGCTGGGCAGTTCCGGAGAGCCCTCCGAGGGGGTCAGTCCATTCTCGTATACCCCAGGGCTGTCCTCATCCAAAGGCTCCGTGTCAGAACCTCCTGAATCCTGTCTGGGTCTGCGGCCTGGGCAGGAACAGCTAGGAATCAGTTGGGCCAGGAGCCAGAGGCTGCAGCTCTGTGATCAGCACTGTCCAGGGTTCTGGTTATCTCCAGGTTCAGAGCTTGTCATCACCAGACCTCAAACCTTCCATTACCCTGCCTCACATCCTTGGTTCCACCTCCACCCTCTTGGTTTTTTTTTTTTTTTTTCCCACCCTCCAGATCTCCATGCCCCCAACTCCATCCCGTAAGCCTCTCCAGCTCCCCAGGGAACTCTCCCCTCCCACAGGATGCCCACACCTCACCTGGGGCCTCTAACATGGGTTGTAGATCCTGGGCTATCAGCTTGGCCATCCGTGCTGCCTCTACAGCCTTCTCCGCGACGCTGCTGGCTGCCACTGCTTTTAGGAGGGCGTCTGCTGCCCTGTTGGGTCCCAGGAACAGGGACTTGGCTGACCTTCCCCCACATGACTTTATTCATGCTCTGATGTGCCAGCCCCTTACCCGGTCCCCACTACATCACATTTGATGGGTTTGAACTATCTCTGGGGTCCTCATCTCTCTGCACAAAGCCAGCTGTTGTCATCCTTCAGGGTTGGGTTTTTCACTTAGGCCAGGGCTGTATACTGTTACCACACTCTCCCTTTGCTCTCACACTGTTCCACCCTTATGTCCTGTAGTAACACTTCTTTCAGTGGCAGGGCCAGCTCCCCTCCCAACTCTGTGTTCCATTGCTGCCCCGGTTCTGTTTACTGAGCCGTTGCTTTCTTGGCAACTCCCTGGCAGCCCTGTTGCTGCCTTTGCACCTCGGATTCCTACCAAACCGTCCTGCCCGCTGGGGAAAGTCAGACACCTTTCTGGGGGATGTGAGGAACCATCCAGTACCTGATCCTGTTCTAACAGCACCCCCACTACCATCTTCTTCAGCCACCCCTTCATGTGCCATCCACTCTACACTGCAAGCCCTCTTTATTTTATTCCACTTAGATCAGTCTAGATTTCCCGGGAGGAAAAGTTTTCATCTCGAATTTGTTTGGCTTCTGTTATCACATTCTTCTGTTCCTGTCACTGCATCCCCCAACTCCAACGCATCTGAGATCTATAAGTCTCTTTTTCTCGAACTCACATAGACCAGATTGGCTTCAAACACACTATGTATCCAAGACTCTTTTTTTTCTTCTTCTTCTTGAGACAGGGTTTCTCTGTGTAGCCCTGGCTGTCCTGGAACTCACTCTGTAGACCAGGCTGGCCTCAAACTCAGAAATCTGCCTGCCTCTGCCTCCCAAGTGCTGGGATTAAAGGCGTGCACCACCACTGCTAGGCTCCAAGACTCCTTTTTTGCTTCTATTTCCCAAGTGTTGGGACTATAGGCACAAGCCCATGTCCAGCTTAGAGCTGGAATAAGAGAGGCTCTCTCTCTCTCTTTCCATCTCTCTCTCTCTCTCTCCCCCCTCCATTTGAATCCCTTCCCTACCAGTGTATGCCCTGACACCCAGTGTACATGTAACTTCTCACATGTTACACCAGTATAGAACCTCAGTCTGCCTTCTGTGCCCCACTTGTTTTCCTAGCCTGCTTCCCATGCTCAGCTCACTTTAAAGGATGCTCATCCTTGCTCCATTACCATTTCTTAGTTCTCTCTTTCTAATGCCTCCTCAATCCTTCCTCCTGCATCACCTTCTGCTATTAGGTGGTTTAGAATCATCCAATTGCTTTTAAAATCCAGACTGAAGTCAAGCACAAAGGAACAGAAAGGATCAGATGCATTTTCTATGATCTGACTGGATTAAGACTCATGACTCCTTTTAGGCATGGGCCTTTTTTTGTACATTTAAGAAAGGCAGTTTGTATCTAGTGGCTGGTGAGATCCACTATACTCTTTAGTGAACTTCCTATTGGTTACCTTGGGCATATGGTCAGCCTTCTTCCTTCATAGCTGGTGCATTACATGCTTTAGAGCTTACTTAGAGGGGCATCAGATAACCCTGTTGTACTCGGGATTTTTATATCGTTTATGACTAACCCTGACCTGGAATTGAGCGGGGTTCTGAACAGATCTGAGCTTCACTCTTTGGTTGCACTGAGTTCTGTTGATGGCCACAAAAAACCTGTGGCTTTAGACATGGAGGGTGTGGATTATTAAGTCTAAGCAGGAGACTTGGTCTGTGCTCAGGCATCAGGCAGGACTCAAGCTACCTGGTAGATGCACCTGCTGCTGAGGCTCTGCTGTTTCCATAGCAGCCAACAGCCAATCAGGATTGCCGGGCCTGTTGCTGGGGAGACCAGCCAGCCTCTTCTTCCCACTGCCTGATCTTCTAGTTAGTGAGATCAGTTTTTTCCCCCCCCGCACATGCCTCCACCCTATCTAGCTCAAAATGTTCCATGATACTCTGACCTCCCTCTGCGCTGGCGTAAGGCCTAGATTCTAGGATCCATACAGTCAGACACAGCTACAGATGCACATTCTCTAACCCAGTCACCTACTCAGGATTTGACATGGTCATACTTAGTCATAGTCACACATGTGCACACATACAACAACTTGCCCAATGTGCAAGTTCTTTGATTCATATTTGGGCCTATCCTCATGCCCTCTGAAGTACCCCCAACCCTCATTACCTCCTTAAAGAACACAATACATCAAAATTCAAATGTGTGAACTCCATAAAGCAAGGGTCTTTGAATCTCATTCCAAATGATGTTTGGTTATTTTTAGACCCGTGCTATCTCATTCATAGCACTATTAAGCACTTAAAACGTGGTTGCTCTCAACCAGAAATGATATACTGTAGGTGAAAAACTACATGCAACATTTTAAAGACTACAGAAGGAATGTAAATCACATTGCTGGTTGAAAGGACAAGATTTTGGAAATATGGCTTAAATAAAAAAATATTATTAAAATTCATTTTACTTGTTTCTTAAAAAAATTTTTTTTCCTGATACAGCATTTCTCTGTGTAGCACTTGCTATCCTGAAACTGGCCCTGAAGACCAGGCTGGCCTCAAACTCAAGAGATCTGCTTGCCTCTGCCTCCTGAATGCTGGGATTAAAGGCGTGCGCCACCACACCTGTCTTCTATTCTTTCTGGACTTTACTGTTTTAGCTAACAAGACTCTGAAGCATGGAAATGTAATCTTATTTGCTGAAAGACAAGTCTTCAGCGGCAAGACTCCTCCCTTCAGATTTAAGTAAAAGGAGCCAGAGCAGGCAAAGTGGGGAGAGAAGAGATTTCAGCTGTAAAAACCAGACCTCCTCAAAAGAGAGAAATAGATTTCAGCCAAGGCTGAAATACAGGCAAGCTGGAAACTAGTGAGGAAAGGTCTACAGTGTTTTGCCCAGGATGGAGGCTCCCAGGCTGAGGCCTGAAGGCTGGATGAACTGAGCAAGAAGACCGGGGGAACCACCATGAGGTTTCAGGGCCTGTACAAAGCAGCGTTCACTGTGCCAGCCACGCACCATGGATTCTATAGATGCACATATCCACACAATAGACTGCGGCATAGTCTTAACCAACCTCCAACCCCCAACACTAAGCCACCCATAGTTACACCCACACCCACCTATAGCCTCAGTTCTAAACACCCCCCCCCCCATTCTAGGGCTACAACCGCCTGGACACAGGCCTGCTCTTGTTTCCCCAACAGGCTGTAGAGCTTGGGTCTTGGTTCTCTCTTAAGTGTAGGACCCAGAGGAACCTCTCCTCTCAACCCAAGTTGGATCTGTGCACCAGATGCCCACCTGGCAGCAGCAATTTCCTGGCGCTGGCGGGCGGCACTCACAGCTCGACGGGCACCTTCGACAGCCCTGTCCACTTTCTCCTTGACTTTGCCCCGTCTAAGGGCCAGAGGCAGGAGGCTGCGGACACGTCCCCCGTGTACCAGCCGGTTGCGCTTGTACTTGCCCTCCTCACGGGAGCCATCGGGCCGGGTGGTGCGCCCGTATCCGTGGCGTCGGTTGCCCAGCCACTCGCCTTCATAGCGCAGCCCGTTGGATCTCTGGCTCACTCCGTAGCCACTGCGCCGGTCCGCACGCCACTCACCGGCATACACCTCAGTGGCTGAGCCCTCGATAAGGGCAGGTGGCGCCGGGATAGGGGGCCCGCTGGCCTCGGAGCCCGGGGGTCCTGTACTGCCCACTTCGCTGCTCACCTCGCTGCGTAGAGATCCCCTCTTGCTGCCCAGGGAGCTGCGGCGCCCACCAGCCCGGAGCCCGCTGAGCAGCAGTGAACGGCGGAAGAATCCACCTGCGGCTGGGGTGCGCTTACGGGAAGACGCCCCATCGGCGTCCCCTGGCCCCGCCAGCACGAAGCCGCCTCGGGAGCCGGAGGCTGGGCTGCCTCCTTCATCTCCTGGTAGGGGTAGGGGTGGAGGCGGCGTCGGGGGGTCGCTGTGGCCGGAGTCCAGGGAGGTGCGGCGGGGTGAGCGCAGAAGCGCCGCCTGGTGGTAGGGTACACTCTGGCGCACCCCATAGCCATGGCGTTTTCCGGCTTGCCACTGGCCTTGGTAAGTGCCTGTGGGTGTATAGGAGTGAAAGAGTCAGAACATTTCAGTGGGCTCCCAAACCCACTCATTCGTAGCCCCAAAGCCCTTGGAAGCTCAAGTGACAGGTGGAAGCAGTTAGTGTGAGGTCTGGGAAGGGACAGGCCAGGCTTCGTTGGAAGGTGTGGAAGAGCAGATAAAGACAACTGGAGTAGCATAAAACACGTGGATTTTGGCAATGTCAGTGGACTGGGGAAAGGCAGAGAAACCGGCAGGCTGGAGTATATGAAGGACAGGTGG
>JADRCD010212119.1:0-24831 GCA_019843815.1 Montemys delectorum | reverse complement strand
GTCAGAGGACAACTTGCGGGAGTGAGTTCTCTCCTGCCATGTGCCCTGTGGATCTCTAGGTATTGAATTTAGGCCATTAGGCTTGGAGGCAACTGTCTTTACCCACTGAGCCATTTTGCCAGCCCTTTACTTTTAATTTTTCCTTCTTCTTATTTTGAATGTTTTTTATTTAAGAACAGAGAAAAACATTTAAAAAAAAATCAGTTTCATAGCCTTTGTACTTTTCTTTAGGGGGCACTAGTCCAGGAATCTGTTTGAATCCTTTCTGTCTGTTGCTTGTTTCCTCTGAGCTTGCTTTGTTTATTTATTGGTATTCTTTTGGATTGTATGTTATATGAGTTTGGTTTTTTTCTATTAATTTCATACATTTTTTTCTATATATATTAGCAGTTATCCAAGAAATTATAAACTGTCTCCTTGATTAAATAATGTTTAATTAAAGTAACTTTCTTCTTCTCACTCCGTATATCCATCCTTCCTTCTTTCCTCTCTTCCTTCCTTTTTTCCTTTCTCCTACCCTCCTTCGCTCCTTTATTCCTTCCCTCCCTCCCTTCTCTCCCCACCCCTCTTCCTTCCGTCCTTCCTTCCTCCTCTCCCTCCCTCCCTCTTTCCTTCATTCCTTCCCTCCCTCCCTTCCTCCCTTCCTTCCTTCCTTATTTGCTTGTTTGTTTGAGCCAGTCTCTCATGTAGCCCAGATTGGCCTTGAATTCATTGTGTAACTAAGGGTGACTGAATTGATCTCCTGCCAACATGTCCCAAGTACTGAGATTATAGACATGTGCCAGCATACTGAGCAAATGGGATGCTTTTACATAAGCTGTTGGCTTCCAGTTACTCTCAGCAGGAAGTTAGCATTTCACCAGAGGTACATATTTTGGTATATCTTTACCATGATAGTAGTTTATAGTTTTTATTCTTGGGCTCATCTTAGTTTTATACCTGTGATTCCCATTATGTCTTGCTGCGCCTAATTTATAAATTAAGTATTATCATAGGTTTGTATATTGTCTAGGGATAAGCATATATGACTTGGTATGCTGCCTTGGAACATAGCCCTTGAATAAGAGAAGACTACACTAAATGAAGATTAAACTAATCTGTACATGACCTTGTATGTAGAGTGAGTTAATTTAATAAAGGTTTCTTACTTCTAGGATACTCTCTGCCGTAATAGCGAGCTTCAGGAATATAGAAACACACTGTCTGGCGGTGGAGATTCCGTGCTTAGGATCAGCACCATTGCTTCAGCGTTCGCAGATGTGTCAGTGGACGCTGACCCTGCCCAGCTTGCTGCCATGGTGAAGGCACTCACAAATAGAGGGAGAGGCAAGACTTTTCAGGATGATGGCACACAAGAGGACCGTTCGATCATCTCTGACTTTCTCCTTAATGATTTAGAAAAAAGTAACCGATCCAATGCATTTGATATGGAGAAATACCTTACAAAAACAGAACTTAGTAGCTGTGAAGGTGCACGAGAGCCCTTTTCAAGAGCAGGCACGTCCGCCGTGTGGGATTTATGTTTGCTGGAACAGCAGACTGTTGAAGACATGAATATGGCGAACGTTTGTGCTACTGATACAAGTGAAGCAGAAGAAGGTGCAGCAGCTACTTTCTGTGGTGAAAATCTAGAGAGTGATACTCAGGAATCACTTAGAACTGTGACCTCTTCAGATTCAGTTCTCACAAACAGGAGAGAAAATAGAAATGCAGCCATGCGGAGGATGCCACACTTAGTTGATGAGTTACTAGATATGCAGGACAATGAGAAAGCTGCCTCAGTTTCCATTGCAGCATCCAGGAGTGACTCATCACTAAAGAACCCCAGAGTATCTTCCTTTAGCATTGTAGAACAATGTGCAGAAATACAAGATAACCGAGAACACAGAAGGAAGAAAGAGTATGTCAAGGAGACAAGCAGCAGTGACAAGCATGTTACCTTTGAGGACGGTCACATTGTCTTACCTAAAAGTGTTGGTAAGTGTAGTGGCTGGTCACATTGCAGATGTGTGGGACTGGTGTTTCTGTTCTTATTGAAGAATACACCTTTCTCATAGATTTTAAAAGTGCCTCTCCTGAGAGTGGTAGATCTGGCTTTCAAGACGAGGAGAGCTTCAGACTGTCTACGTCACCACTCAGTCATTCTTCTCCCAGTGAAATTTCTGAAAACTTATCAGGGTAAGTACTTGCCTTAACCTTATTTTTATTTATTTATTTCTGTTATTTGAGAATTTTATATAGGCATATAATGTGTTTTGATTAGATTAACCCCTACTTAATTTTTTTTCTTTTTTTCTTTTTTTTCCTTTTTTTGGGGGGGTGGGGGGGTTGAGACAGGGTTTCTCTTTGTATCCCTGGCTGTCCTGGAACTCACTCTGTAGACCAGGCTGGCCTCAAACTCAGAAATCCATCTGCCTCTGCCTCCCAAGTGCTGGGATTTAAGGCGTGCGCCACCACTGCCTGACTTAACCCCTACTTAATTAATTTAAAAAATTTATACTATGTATAGGAAAATTAAATTATAAAAAATCAAAAAGAAAAAATCTCCCATTTTTAGGTTCATTTATTAAAGGTAGTACCTAAAATACTTTGAATTTCTTTACTTCAGTTGTTTCCCACCTTAGTTCATACTGTGAAAGGGTTTTTGACAAAGTGGGCCTACAGCCCACTTTGTCTATTGAAGCCAGTAAGCTTTGGGCAGCAGACTTCTTGCATTCCTCCTATCCATTCCTCATACTGGCCTTGTTCATACATACTATCACACCTGGTTTAGTTTGTCTTCATTGTTGTTGTATTTCTTTACATGGGTGCTGGGGATTCAAACTCAGTTCCTCATGATTGCCCGCAAGCACTTTACCCACTGAGCCATTTCCCCAGAGAGGAAAAAGGTTATTCCAGCTTGTACTGCCAGGTAGTCCATCACCGAGGGAAGTCAGGGCAGTAACTCAAGGCAGGAACCTTGGGAATGCTGCTTGCTGCCTGAGTCTCTGACTGCAAGAGTTATGCAGAGCTAGCCTCCTTACAGTCCATGCCTAGGGATGGCACCACTTAAGACAGCGAAGGCGATTCCTCACAGGCATGCCCACATACCAATCTGATAAAGATAATTAAGACTTTGTCAAGTTGACAGTTTAATGCTAACTGGGACAGGGACTTTCATGGTTTATTCAGTTTTTTTAGTATTGTTTAGTATATCATTTGTGTTTTACTATCTTGTTTTTGTTTTTTATTTGTTTTTTTGAGACAAGGTTTCTCTGTGTGCTGGCTGTTCTAGAACTCCCTCTGAGTACCCAGGCTGGCCTCTAACTCACAGAGATCTGCCCACTTCTGCTGGCATTAAAGGTGTGCGCCATCATGTCCAGCTCAAGGTCTTTTAAAGATTATTTTACTTCCTGTGTCTGAGTATTTCATCACATATATGTAAGTGTACCATGCGTGTGCCTGGTGCCTGAGGAGGCCACAAGTTGTCAGATATCCTGTGGAGTTCTAGGCAGCTGTGGGCTGCCATGTGGCTGCTGGGGATTGAACCCACGGGCTGAAAGAACCGCCAGTGCGCTTAACCTCTGGGCTGTCTTTCCAGTGTCATGACTTGCTGTTTTAATAACATTGAGATGAGAAATTTCCCTTTAATTTTTAATTCTGTAAATGTTCTCTTTTGTGGCTTCCTAAGAGATTGTTCAAGTGTTTTCTCTATTGAAAGATACTAATAAATGAGTAGCTACTGAAATTTCAAAGCTATCTTCTAACTTTTTCAAGCTGTCTTTTTTTCCCTTGTCAATTCAGGCTTTATTTCTGAAAAACATTTTCCTGCTTCATTTCCTTCTGCCCCTGCCCTTAGGAGAGAATTCTCATGATACATTTGTGGAATACATTTTATAATTTTACAGTTACACTCCTCTGTGTGTTTGTGGTGATTGTACTCATATTCATGAAGGTGCTTATGCCTCAGTGTGTGTAGAGGGCAATCTGTAGAAGCTGGTTTTCTCCTTCTACCACGTGAGTCCTGGGGGAATCAAACTCAGGTCCTCGGGCGTGCTGAGCCATATGAGCAAGCACTCCCTAGGCTGTGGTTGTTCAGCTTGCTTCTTTTCTTCCAAGATCTGGGCTGAAGGCTCTGATGTGGCTGATGAAGAACAGAATAAGCCAGAAGTCACACCACTGTGTGTGTGTGTGTGTGTGTGTGTGTGTGTGTGTGTGTGTATGCGAGCATGGCTGTGTATGTGTTAAATAGATGTGGGTTTCATAACAAAGGCTGTTTTATCATTTTGCTTTTTTATTTTATTTTTTTAATGGGTCCTAGTAATTGATACCCAGGTTTGTTTGTTTTTAAAGCATGATCTGCCACTGTGCCACATCCTTAGCCTTCATCCATTGGATTTTTTTTTTGTTGTTGTTTTTTTTTTTTTTGTTTTTTTTTCCGAGACAGGGTTTCTCTGTAGCTCTGGCTGTCCTGTAGACCAGTCTGGCCTCGAACTCAGAAATCCACCTGCCTCTGCCTCCCAAGTGCTGGGATTAAAGGCATGCGCCACCACCACCTAGCTCCATTGGATTTTTTTAACTTAATATATTGTGAGTATTTTTCTGAGCCAGAGGACAGTATTCGGCAGTATGGCTTAGAGTTTTTGTTTCTGTTGTACGTTAGCAATGAGAACAAGCAGTCTGCCATTGAGCTATGTCCTCAGGTCTAAGGCGGGTTTCGGTGGCTAAGGGTGTTGTTGTATGCTTGTGCCATGCCTTAGTTCATCTTGTGTGGCATTTAAGCTTCCTACTTTATTACCAAAAATACACCTTTTATGAAGTGTTTTACATTTATCATTAATTTTTTTCAATCTGGATGAATTTCTCAAGTACAGAATATCTGAGTCAAGAAGCTTCTGGTTGTTTTAGGTGCTGCTGATTAATTGTTCAAACAAAAGTTGTTCACTTTTATCTGTTTTTACATTTTATTACCTTACCTATGCCATTTTCTGTGTTGGTTTTGCTCTTTGAGGAGAGCGACTTTTTATTTTAAATGGTTTTATTAACTACTGTTTGTCAGGTACTCACTAATTTTTTATTGAATGAATAGCTAATTGTTACGTGTCTGATTGTGGTATTTATTAATGAAAATGAGGCAACCTTTCCTTTAATGGTAGCTTACCAGGTAATTCAATAGCAGGAATATAACTGATCTTTTTAATTAAAGATAGTAAATTTGTGGTTGAGTTTCCTCAAGCTTGTAGATAGACAGGAGTGGTCATTTGCTTATACAAATCTAACACCATGCTTGCATTTTTCTTGCAGATGTGTCCTGGAGTCCCTTGATTCAGCTTATCACCAGAGGCTGCACTTAGAGAGTGAGTTGTCTCAGACGGCATGTTCCTATGCTGACATGAGCAGGCTGACTTATGTGTCTGAACAGGAAAATTCCTTTCCTGTCACAGCTGCTGCTGAACGCTCAGAGGACCACAAGGTGGGTGGCACTTGGACTCTTTCTTT
This sequence comes from Montemys delectorum, assembly GCA_019843815.1. Lineage (NCBI taxonomy): Eukaryota > Metazoa > Chordata > Mammalia > Rodentia > Muridae > Montemys > Montemys delectorum. The sequence goes on along the minus strand of JADRCD010212119.1, from coordinate 19,353 downwards.
AATAAGGCTTTGAGACCAAAAGTATTAGTGATGCTTGCTTGACTCAGACTGGAATTCTGGGCTGTTTAACTTCTGTGTTGCTGTTCTGTATCTTTAGAAGGAATTAAAGTGTGTATGTGTTTGTACTTCTGTCTCTACATTGCCTCCTGTGCAATGTAGAGACACAGGTATAAAACATAATATTTATATATTTATTTATTAAACATAAATATTTAGAGGCACTTTGACAACATGTCCTTGTAGCAAAACACTAGTAGTAGGTTCCCTTAGGATCTGTGACCTCCCTAGCCATGGGATTTTGACCAGGATTACAATGTCAGGTATGACGTCCTTCCCAATTCAGTTAGAAAGCATTTGGTTACCACTATTGTCCCCGCAATGAGTTCTTAGCAGATCAGTGTTGCAGCAGCTGGGATACCCCACTGTGTAAGCCCATTGATGACTTTTCTTCTGTGATTGGCATAACATCTTTCAATGTAAAGGCTGGCCAACAGGGAAGAAGTTTCTGGGTCAGGTCTAGCTTGATTTCCCTATGCTCTGCAACCAAAGTGTGGTGTGTCTTCAGTAATAGCTTCTTATCATCTAGTGATGGTGAGCAGCCAAAGTAGTTGGCAGTAGCCGCGTTGTCTTGGGAATCTGTAGGATCTCCCTGACCTCTTCGAAGGTATTCTAATCTGGCACTGGAATTTCAAGCCCATATCTTCTGGAGGAAGAATTGTTCACCCATGCAGTCAAACTCTTTAAAATAAACTTACATTTTTAATTAGCTTACAAAGCCATGGGGGTTCCATAAGCTTTTGATATATATCTTTAGTTTAAAATAATTCATTCCTTTCCCCTGTCCCCCGAGTCTCTTTTCTCAGCCCAATGCTTAACTGCTGAATGATGGGGCCTGGCAACCTCCCTGCCCCTTCCCTGGATTACTAGTCCTCTCTGCCACTTTCTGGATTACTAGCCCTGACTAGCACTGACGTCTTAGCACTTAGTACTTTTTTTTGTTTTGGTTTTTCGAGACAGGGTTTCTCTGTGTAGCCCTGGCCGTCCTGGAGCTCACTCTGTAGACCAGGCTGGCCTCAAACTCAGAAATCCTACTGCTTCTGCCTCCCAAGTGCTGGGATTATACAAGTGCACCACCATTGCCTGGCTTCACTTAGTAATTTAATCCATGAGGACATATTTTTTTTTTGTTGTTGTTACTATTGGTAATTGACCAACAATCTGGTTTCTCTTTATATCTTTATTTTAAAAGCTTTGGCTTGGGAGTAACTTCCAATGCAACCAAAAATAATAAGTGGGAGTTAAATGTGCACCGGGGGGTTAGTTTTAGACTGTTCATCTCTCTTATTCATAAGGTTGTACATTATGAGGAAATAATAAAAAAAAAAACCAAACCATTCTATAGTTTAGAAAAGGCTTAGTATTCACAAAAATTAGTATCTTTAACTCTTGAAGCATATTTATGATGTAAACAAATGATGGGTACAGGGTACAGGAAGGCTTGGACGCTGGCTTTGTACTCATCCTAACCTCCTGTCCATATCGTTCAGTAGCTTGTCTGCCCCTTATTCTTTTATTAAGTTATATTATTTTATAAAATTAACAGAAAATCACAAATTGAAAAACGTTAGACGACTTTGGTTTTTTTATGCCAGTGTTATAGATGTAATTGGTGTGTACCTTTTATTTCCTTCCTGCTGTAAGACTTTTTATAGATGCAGTTTACTTGTGTAAGTCTGCATTTTATATTTGCAGATATTTTTCTTTGTGCAATCTTTGTTCCAGGAAACCATGTAGATTTATTGAGATTTATACCATCATTGTTTGAGTCTGTTATATCTTGTTTAATTTATGGATTATTAATGAAACAAAACTTGTCATATTCAGAGTGATCTCACCAATGAGCTGAGTACTACAATTGTTCGAGCCAGTCCTATTCCACCAGAGGAACAAGCTATGGAGAAACTAAGAGACAAAATTCCAGGTCAGAATGCAGGCAAAGTATTGGTGCCATGTCTTATCCAGAGTAAGTCTGGGTTAGGAAAAACGACAGAAACTCCTTCTCTGAGGAACGGATTTGAAGATGGAGAACCTAACTTTACATCCAGTCAAAATATTTCTTCCAAAAGTGGGGAACCTTCGGAAGCTGGTAAGACGGATTCAACATCTGGTTCTAGTGAGCAGGATCTGATTGGCCAAGCTCTCCTAAACAAGCCAGGTCTAAACCACCAGTCTGAGCCAGCCATACGGAACCTACCTGTATTGAGCCAGAAGACTGTGGATCAAGGTCAAAGATTAACATCTACTTGTCTGTCTATTGCCAACAGTGAATCTAGCAGCCAGATTCCTAATCTGGGCACCTCTGGAAACCAGCATAATCCTGCAGCCCACGTTTCTGCTCATGCTTCTGTTGCCAAGGTGCAGAACCAGCCTGCTGTGTGTCCTGCCCTCTGGACTGGACATTCTCTATACACAGCTCCTGGGGCCCCACAGTATTTGGGGCCAGTCTCTTCATCTGGGAATGCCACCTTGTCACAGTGCCATGCAGGCATGCAGGTCTGTGGGATTTCAGGGTATTCTCCTTATCCTCCTGTTGCCCCAGAGCATGTGGCTTCTGGGATGTATTTAGGACCAAATCTTGCCTCTGGATTGATGGCTCCCTCTTCTCTTTATAACCTATGTTCTACTGCTGTACACCAGAACTTGCTTAGTACAGCAAAGCCATTTCCTGTGCAGTCTGTTGGTACAAACTGTGAAACTGAACCATGGGACTCAGGGATGATGTCTGAATTTGGTAAGATGCATTTTCTTCTCTAGTATTGCTTATTGTTACTACTTAAAAGTTGAATTTTTTTCAAATGGATCTACGGAGCTCGTTTGTTTCAAAGAAATGTTGTTTGGAATTAATTTCTTTAATTTTTTTAATCTTTAAAGTTTATTTATGCATGTGTGTCTTTATGAGTGTATGTACACATACATGTGCAAGTGCCCACAGAGGCTAATAGAGGATATTGGATTTCTTGGAGCTAGAATTGCAAGTGGTTGTGAGCTGCGTGATCTGGGTGCTGGGATTTGAACTTAGGTCATCAATATTGAGCAGGAAGCTCTCTTAACTGCTGAGCCAGTCCTCTGGCCCCTCCCATTAGTTATTTATTTTTCCTTTTTAAAAACACAGGGTATCAGATTGGCCTTACACTTGCTATGTAGGGGATGACCTTTAACTTTTGATCTTTGTGTCTCTGCCTCCCTAGTAATGGGATTATAGGGTTATTTTTTTATAAGCCCTTCCTTCGTCTTATACTAGAGAGCTTCAGAATGTTTCTATTAAGGGGTTACTGAAGTTGCCTTAGAACAACAGTAAATTGTATGCTGGTAGTTTCCTGGGTCTTGCCCCGATGTTTCTTTTCCTCTCTCTGTACTTGATTTTGATTTTGACTAATTAGGACCATTTCCTGAAATGAGCTACCTTCCACTGGTTTTTCATCCACAGCCTCCTCTACTGATGACAGACATTGGTTCTGTGGAGCTGGGGATTGTACATACAGCCCACCCTAGTGAGAGGATAGGGACAGGGCTACAGACAGTGTGCTGAAGATGCTGTAGCCAGGCATACCTGGCAGCAGAGCCTCTGGAGCTTCTCTTCACCTGTCAGTGGCGTATAACCTGGGAGGGGCTGCGGCAGCAACAAAGCTCTGCCTCTGTAAATTCACTGAGTTTGGTTAGTTTTACTCGTGTTGTTTTTCCCAGAGCTCTACAGAAGACATAGAAGTTGTTAGTGGCTTCCACTGAGACCTTTTGTGTCAAGGGTTCTTCCACTAGGGGCCTTTACTCTAGAGCTCTTGGGTATAATCTGCAGTCCTACCTTGGTGCTTTTAGTCAGAGGTTAGGTAACTTGCGTTTTGACCTCCTCTCTGCAGGGAGTGCCAGAGTGCCTGAGGAGCTGAGGTTTCCTCATGCTTGCTGTGTAGGCATTGCTTCACAGACCCTCCTTAGTGTCCTCAACCCAACTGACCATTGGCTACAAGTCAGCATCAGAGTTCTCAGTATTTGTGTGAATGGTGAGAAGGTAAGTTTCCTGTGTCTACTCAATGCGCGTCACTGTTGTACTTTGGTTAAAAAAATTTAATTCGTTTTTCCTCCCATTTCCTGCTCCCGTAATGACAACTCTGAGACTAATTATTTATTATTAAATGTCTAGACCATAGCTTTGGCTCATTCCTTAGCTAGCTCATAACTTATTTAACCCTTTTAAACTATTCTAAGTTTTCTACATACTAAGCCTTCAGTTCCCACTCCTTCAGTCCTGACCCACTGCTTCCTTCAGTCTTTCTCTTCTGTCCTGAGTTCAGTCCCTGCAGGTTTCCTTCCATCTCCTTTTATTCTCTCACTCTTTCCAGAAGCCTCTCTCTTCCTGTCAGTGTGCCACTTCCCATCTCCTGCCTCAGCTCATTGGCCATCAGCTTTTTTATTGACAGGCGTTGCTTATAAGAGATTCTGTCTACACACATTAATGACGTACATGACTTCCCTTACTCTCCTTAGAAAATAGCAGAGTACTTTTGTCCTTTGGTGATGCCGTGCACACAGATTGTGTATTGTGGCCCCTAACTTCTCCTAGAGCCACCCCTCTTCTCTTCCTTTTTCTAAGTGATTAAATTTTTCTTTTGAAAGTTTTTTTTTTTAAGGTTTATTTCTTTTTATGCATATGAGTGATTTGTCTGTCTGTCTGTCTGCCTGTGCACCAAAACTATGCAGTGCCCACAGAGGACAGAAGAGAGTGTTGTATCCTTTGGACCTGGAGTTGTAGACAGCTTTGAGCAGTTATGTGGGTGCTGGGACCTGAACTCAAGTCTGCTACAAGAGTGTTCTTAGCCATGAGACCTCTCTCCAGCCCCACTTTTGAAAGTTTTTTTTTAAGTATTAGACTATTCTTTGATACATGATCCTACACGTGTACGATCCACCCTGATAACTGTCTGCCCTCCCTCTTTCATCTTCCTCTACTGTTGTCATTGTCTTTCCCCTTGCAAGCCCCTTTCCTGTATTCATTTTTGCTTTGTGTGTGATTCACTGGTGTTAGCCAAATGCTGTGTGACCGCAGGTTTAGAACTATCCATTGATATGTGTAGAGCTCATGGCTAGGTATACAGCTAAAGATAATGAGTCTGTGGGTAGCCAATAATAGTCATCAGGGAAAGGAGGAACCCATGAAGACCTCGCCAATTCATGGTTGGCTTTGGTAGGCCAGTCATGCAGGCCCAGTTCAGGCAACCGCAGCTGCTGTGAGGTCAGGTTTGCAGCTGCAGCGGCATGCCTAAAAGATAGTAGTTTTCAGCCTTTTCTTCCCACCCGCTACATTTTTTTCTGCTCCCTCTTTTATAATGTTCCCTGAACCTTAGAGGGGTTGGGATAAATATCCTTCCTGTTTAGGGCTGAGAACTCAGCTATCTTTTATTCTGAGCACCTTGAGCAGCCATGCATCTTTGCATTCATCATTGTTCTCTGCAAAGAAAAGTTTCTCCAAGTAAGGCTGAAGATTGGATTTGTCTCTGGGTTTAACCCTGAGTATTTAGCCTGTAGTGTGATATCAGCTAAACAGTAGTAGTGAGTTCTTCCAGGAGGACTTAGGACCGCCCTCGTAATGGGCGTATCTGGTTTACATTACCTGGTGTGAATTTCCTTTTATTAAGTGGGTCTCAATTTCAGTCTGAAAGTGGTTATTCCCTGCTAACAGTTATGCTGCCGCTATTGCATGGGTGGCCACATCTTGAGCTTGAGCTCAAGTGCCTCTACCCACAGAATCATCTTACTGGCCTCCTTTTTGGTTTTGTTTCTTTTTCTTTTTAAATAGCCTACCTGTGTAGCCCTACCTGGCCCGCAGCTTGCTGTGTCTGTCAGACTGCCCATGATTTTTTTGTGATCATCCTCTAGTGTTTGCCTTCTAAGTGCTAGGATAATTAATATGTGTATACCACCATGTCTGGCCTTTTCAGTTACTTGCTTATGTCTATGCTGTTCCCATCTCTCTAACGTACATTAAAATACAAATACAATTCTTTTATTTCCTGTTTATAAATGGTGGGTATGTGCAGAGCTATTGCATATAGCAGACACATGTGGACTGCAGTTAATTCATTTTGTTTGTTGGTTATGAGGCTAGGTCTCCTGTATCGCCGGCCACCTCAGACTTGCCAAGTACTCAAGGATGACTTTAGACTTTTGATCCCCTTCTTTCCACCTCTAGAGTGCTGGGGTTTGTTTGTTTGTTTGTTTGTTTGTTTAATGTGAGTACACTGTAGGTGTGTAGCTGTCTTCAGACACACCAGAAGAGGGCATCAGATCTCATTACGGATGGTTATGAACCACCATGTGGTTGCTGGGAATTGAACTCAGGACCTCTGGAAGAGCAGTCAGTGCTCTTAACCGCTGAGCCATCTCTCCAGCCCCGAGGGCTGGGGTCTAATATGCAGACACTATTGTGCCCAGCTTTTTTTCCCTTAAATCTTTGTTGCTCACATAGAACTTAAATGAACCCAAATGAACAATTTTAGGTCACAGTCTTTATTTAAGCCCCTTGTTGTAACAGCATTTACATTGTAAGACATCTAAATATATTTTACATTTTTCATCAGTCTTAATACTTATTAATCATTATTTCTCATTTATAAAGCCATGCTAATTTGCCTTTAGCACTATTATTTTAATCCCTGGGTGCTTAGGGCTGATTCTTGCCATTTGGTTGAAGTGATATTGTTAATTTATCTGTTAATTTTCTTATATGAACTTTTGAAATCCATGGAAACAATAGCTTTAATGTCTAGCAAGGATCTCAGAATAACCAACTCCGGCTGCTATTAAGAGATTATAAGTTTTTCTTCACTCTGATGCATAGGTTGTGAGTAGGGAGGGTGGGAACAGGGTCAACAAGTCCTGCTGTGACATGGCCAGCCTTTCTTACTGCTGCTTGCCAGGCAACACTGGGTGGGTTTTCTTCCTTTTTCTTTTCACTACCCTTACTTACCTGGTAAAATAATATTGTCTCTAGCTTAGTTTCTTTTCTTGTTGTGTGGTAAAATACTCTTGACTAGAACAACTTAGTAGAGAAAGGGTTTATTTTGGTTCACGGTCCAAGGGTATGGTTGGTCCATCGTGGCAGCAGTTTAGGGCAGTAGGAGCTTGAAGCAGCTGGTTGCTTCATATTCGTAATCCCCAAGCAAAGGCATTGGATCCCGCTGCTGCTCAGCTCTCTTTCCACATGTAGTCCAGGGTCCCAGACAGGGAACGGCACCACTTACAGTGGGTGGGTCTTCCCACTTCAAATAAAGAAATGAATAATCTACTCAGGCGCATCCAGAAGCCTGTCTCCTAGGTAGATTTTGTACTTGACAGCATTAACTATCACTTACTTTGTTTTGTCTCTTACTTTCCTCACTCCCTCATCTGTTACCAGATCATTTAATGAGATAAAATAAAGTAGCTGGCAGAAAGCATTGTAGGTGGAAGGTGCAATTTGACACAGCATGTAGAAATAGAAATCATACCCCAGACAGGCTTCTGGGGCTGAGAATTACTTCTGTGTTGAGTGTTCCTTTTAGAAGAGTAAAGGTATAGGCAGATATGTTCATTTTAAAGTCTACTTGGAGTGGGTATAGTTCTTCCGTGGTGAGAATGGATTAGTTTTCACTTACAGATGCGGGTGGGTATATGCATACCATAGTACAGACATGGAGGTCAGAGGTCAACTTGTAGGCATTGGTGTTCCCCTTTACCATGTGAGTTCCAGGAATCAAACTCAAGTTAAGTTTGGTATTAATTACCTTTTACCTACAAGTCCTTACCAGCCATCAAAAAGCTTTTTGCTTTTGGACTGATTATACTTTTCAATTAATGAGTTACAAGAGGTTTTTTTTTTTTTTTTTTGAAATGAAGGTCTTCATGAAATGAAGGTCTAGATTTCATAGTTTGACTGAAAAGGAATCTTAAACTGACAGTTAACCTCGAACAGTAAATCCATTTCTAACATGCTTCTTGCTCTATTTACAGGTGGATCTTTCAACACAAACCTGTTTAGTTTTCAAGAATAAAGTTGTAGTAAGACCTCATGCCACAGAAGAGATAAAAATTCTTCTTATCCCCACAAATTCTGGGATTTTCAGATGTACGTTCAGTGTTGCTTCCTGGTCATTTTCAGCAGATGCTGATACAATAGTGCAAGCAGAAGCTCTGGGAAGCAGAGTCACTCTCACTGCCATTGCTGAAACCCCTGTGATTGAGGTAACTATTTGAAAATGAGTCTCATTTGCTAGTGTTCTAATAAAGGAAGAATTTGTGGGCAGATTTGTCACAGTGTTTCAAGCTAAATCTTAGTTGTTTCTTAAAATTTATTTTTTTAGATTTGTTTACTTTTATGTCTATGAGTGTATAATCTGCATGTATATATATGTCTCCCCATGTGTGGGAGAGAGTTTGGATCTTCTGGAACTTGAGTTACAAATTGTGAACCACCATATGGATGCTGGGAATTGAGTGGGCACTGGGAATGCAACAAGTGCTTTAACCACAGGAACCTTAATTCTTCCTCTCTCCCTCTTTTCCTCCCTCCCTCCGTCCCTCCCTCCCTCCCTCCCTTCCTTTTTTTTTTTTAAATACTGGCCCTTACTGCATAGACCATGATGGCCTAAATATTCACCTGCCTCTGCCGCACTAATACTGGGATTAAAGGTGTGCACTACATTAAGCCCTTATTTTCTTATTCTAAGGTTTGAAACTACTGGTGTTTTTCAATAGGAACTATGAATAGACTTACTAATAGGTTTATAGAGTATAACATTGAGCTGTTCCTATGTGATTTGTCTTGTATACATACTTAGCAAAGTTCAGTGGTTCCTTTCTTCCTCTTCCTCCTTTTTTTCATTATCCCATGTTGGGATAATAACCATTAATTAGGTGATGTGCCTGTTGAGATGCAGGGTTCTTGGTTAATTTGTCATTTATCACTTAATTTTGCAAAGACATCGTGACTTACAGTTTAAGCCAGAGGTGTGGTGGGTGAGTGAAGGGCGAGGCGGCCTTCCTGAGAAGCCAGACTGAGGAGAATCTTTCAAAGATTTTCCATAGTTCATATTTTCGAAAGGAAAACCTGCAGTTTTTTTTGTTGGTGAGGGAGAAGGAAATGAACTTGGAGACGGTCTTAAGAACTCCATCAGCTCTGCTATGTCTGCCATTTGCTAGGTATAGGTTTTCAGCTTTTAAAACTGTTGATACAAGCAGTCTGTCTTGGGCAATGTAGAATACACAGCTTTCCCCCGGCCACTGCCCATTAGAAACCAGTTACTGTCACTTTCCCTAGTTGTGACAACCACAAACATCTACAGACAGTCTCAATTTTTGCTTGTTCAGATGCTGTTTCTGCAGGTCAGTACATTCCATTATTCAGTATGTGTGAAGTTTGAGTTTAAAAGACAACTCTGTGCTGGGTGGTGGTGGCGCATGCCTTTAACCCCAGCACTTGGGAGGCAGAGGCAGGTGGATTTCTGAGTTTGAGGCCAGCCTGGTCTACAAAGTGAGTTTTAGGACAGCCAGGGCTACACAGAGAAACCCTGTCTCAAAAAACAAAAACAAAAACAAACAAACAAACAAACAAACAAACAAAAGACAACTCTGAGAAGCACCATAGGTAGGTGAAATAAGGTGCAATAAGTCAGTGTACACTAGGCCATTGAATTGCTGTCTTAGAACATGGGACTGAAAATGGGTGGTTCTCTCATCCCTTCTGTTTAAAGTCTGTTTTGACCAGGACTGATCTTTCTGTCATTTCTCTTTTGTTTGGATTCCAATTTCTTTTACCATCTTTTGTTACAATGTCTCTTTAAAATTCAGCCAAATTTTTTCCTTCCTTTTCATGTGTCTTTTTTAAAAAAATAAAAAAGATTTATTCATTTTATGTGTATGAGTATACAACACTGTAGCTGTACAGATGGCCGTGAGCCATCATGTGTGTGGCTGCTGGGAATTGAAGTCAGGACCTCTGCTGGCCCCGCTCGCTCCAGCCCTGATTGCTAGGCGTAATTCACTGTAGCTGTCTTCAGATGTACCAGAAGAGGGCGTTCGATCTCATTATGGGTGGTTGTGAGCCACCATGTGGTTGCTGGGATCAGAACTCAGGACCGTTGGAAGAGCAGTCAAGTGCTTTTACCCACTGAGACATCTTGCCAGCCCTCATGTCTTTATTATCCCAAGAGCATGTTGTGGAAATGCAAAAAAGGCATGAAAGGCTCTGTGAGTCTCAGCTAGAGCTCCATGCCAATGTTGGTATGGTCTAGGCTCAGACTCAGACTGCAAACAATCTTTTGAAACGTACCTATCCCTGGGAAGGTTCCCTGTTGGTTTTTCAACAGCAGGACAGAATTTTCAGGTGGTTTTAAAACAATATTCCTAGAAATTGGGCAGTGGTGGCTCATGCCTTTAATCCCAGCACTTGGGAGGCAGAGGCAGGCAAATTTCTGAGTTCGGAGCCAGCCTGGTCTACAAAGTGAGTTCCAGGACAGCCAGGGATACACAGAGAAACCCTGTCTTGAAAAACCAAAAATAAATAAATAAATAAAATAAAACAATATTCCTAGAAAGGACACTCTGAATTTCAGGACTTTATGTATGGTGTTTGCATTTTATTCCAGTTTTGCCCTGTCCACAAGGAGCCTAAAATATACTACCTTTGGAAAGTGTCAAACCTGAACTATCTTGGGGATTAATTTGGACCTCTTGACCTTCATTGTCCATTGTGGAATTCAGCTCCCATGTGCTAATATATCTTTTATTTCCTTGTAGTTTCATAAAGTACAAAAGGAAAGTTTATGTATTTTAAATGTTGTATAAAATCTCACCTGATTTGTTAAGTTAAAGACAAATCAGTTTGCGTCATTATATACACTCATTTTTAACCTTTGATATGTCTATCATTTTAAGTTGACATCATTTTAAGTACTCTGTATTGGACTGAATCCGAAATATGCCAAGATCTTCATGAATTTGTCAAAGGAATTAAGGAAATAATCTAATGATAGGACTAATTAAAAGGAGATTTATATTTTATAAAATGTTGGTTTCATCTTAAGGTTTAATAGTGTTTTTAAAGTAGCAGTTACTACTTTGCCTTATTCTATAGTATGCTTGGATACATGGCCTACTTTAAAAGAAGACTTTAACTCTTAGTTTTATAGATAATAATAAAGTAAAATGGAAAAATAGAATGGGAAAACTTAGGTCTAGTTTATCCATCATGCTGACTCTTAACTGTGGCTAAAAGAAGCACCTACATAAGATAATTGATCGACACTAGACTGCTTTTCTCACTCAGTTCTTTCTTCATACTTAGGTAGAAACAGAAAAGAAAGGTGTTCTGGATTTTGGCGACTTGACCTATGATGGCTGGAAAGCTCTCCCACTCAAGTTAATAAATAGGACACATGCCACTGTGCCAATCAGACTGATCATTAATGCTGTAAGTACTAACCTCGAATTAGAGACTACCTACAGAATATATTGATTTGAAATTATAGGCAGTGCTAATATTCTTGGTTAATTTTTCCTTTAAAAATAAATTATACTGCTAAAGAGCCTGTTAACAACTATAAGGCTATGACTTTGCTGAAACTGACTTTTGTGTTCTGAACAGAATGCCTTAGCCTGGCGCTGCTTCACGTTTTCCAAAGAGCCCATCCGTGCTTCTCTGAAAGCTGCTCCATATGCTGATGTGATTGCTCAGCTAGTGGCCCCATCTGTAGTCAGTCATGTGATGCCTGCCAGTTATGATGGAAAGGTAAGTTGAGTCTGTCTAAAAACAAAACTGCCTGCCGGTCAGTGGTGACGGATGCCTTTAATCCCAGCACTTGGGAGGCAGAGGCAGGCGGATTTCTGAGTTCGAGGACAGCCTAGTCTACAGAGTGAGTTCTAGGACAGCCAGGGCTACACAGAGAAACCCTGTCTCGAAAAACAAAACAAACAAAAACAAAAACAAAACAAAACAAAACAAAACTGCCTTAGGAGTAAAGAACAAATTTCAAGCTACTTTTAGCTCATTGGGATTTCAGTCTTAATATACACTAAAATTTTGTTTTTCATTTCACAGGATCCAGAATTTCTGATAGTTTGGGTTATTTTCCATAGCCCAAAGAAACTCCTCACTTCAGGTATCATACTTTGGGGGGAGGATTATCCTATAATTAAACTTCAAATTTACAGTTTACTTTGTTAATGAAAATGACAGTATTTTAGGCTATTGCCAAGAATTTTATGTTGTTTGGAAAATGGGGAATTTGGCAGGATATTTTGGGTCAGACCTCTGTAGATTTAAGTAATCTAAATAAGGTTTAAAGAAAACCCATTTCCTCTCCACTTATCTCTCTAGTCATACCTATATTTGGATTGTGTCTTAGTCAGGGTTTCTATTGCTGCAATCAAGCACCATGACCAAGAAGCAAGTTGGGGAGGAAAGGGTTTATTCAGCTTACACTTCCATATTGCTGTTCATCATTAAAGGAAGTCAGGACAGGAACTCACAGGCAGGAACCTGGGGGCAGGAGCTGATGCAGAGGCCATGGAGGGGTGCTGCTTACTGGACTGCTTCCCCCGCCACCCGGCTTGCTCAGTGTGCCTTCTTATAGAACCCAGGACCACCAGCCCAGGGTAGGCACTATTCACAATGGCCTGCTCTTCCCCCTCCCCCCTTGATCACTAATTGAGAAAATGCCTTACAGCTGGATCTCATGAAGGCATTTCCTCAACTGAGGCTCCTTTTTCTGTGATAACTCCAGCTTGTGTCTGCTTGACACAAAACCAGCTAGTACAGATTGTTTTAAAAGCCCTAACTGAATTTTCTTTTTAATTTGTTTAATGTATTAATGCTGTGTATGTCTATGGGCATGTGTGTGAAGATCCGTGAACAAGTTTATAGAATTGGTTTTCTCCTACCTCTCTGTGGGTTCTGAGAGTCATACTCAGGTCATCAGACTTGTATGGTGGGGGATCACTTTTACTCCCACTTCCCTGGTTCCTGAAATTTCTTTGGATCCCTAAAGACATCCTTTTGGATGACTGTGGAGATTTGGGATCTGTTTACTGAACTAAAAAAGTGAACTTTTGTAGAAATTCTAGGATCAGCAGAAGAATTCTTGGCCAGAGTGGATATAGAAGTGGACAGCCCAAACCCTATCCCAGTTCTTAGAAGTGTGGACCTCCGAGCACGAGCAGGAGTGGCTAGGATCCACGCCCCTCGGGATTTGCAGGTACCTCATCTGTCTCTCTGTGTTACACGCTTGTGTCCAGGTGAGTAGTTCTTTAATTGTGACAGCTTTTGGAATGCTTTTTCCCTGTAGACTATCTATTTGTTGGCTGATGTGAATTCCTCAACAAAGCAGCCCTTGCCTTTGAAAAATGCTGGGAATATTGATGTTTATCTAGATATCAAGGTAAGAATTTCTGCAAAAGTGTGGTAGTATTTGTGTTTCTTATTTTCCAATTGCTGTTGTGTGGGCAACCTTGTCAGGACGCTATGAGAATTAAGCTAAGAATTACCAACAGTGTTGTTAAAATTGAGAGTCACACTAGCCCGAAGTATATGTTATTATATACTGAATGCTGAAGCCTAGTGCTTGAATATAAGAATTGCTGAATAGTTGCTGAGAACTTTGTGTGACATCTGTGATTATGTAGAAAAGAATAGTATGCACATATAGGTTTGTTTCTGAGATGCTTAAGTGAGTGAAGTATAGCTGTCAGCAATTAGAGATGGGGTAGGAGGAAGATTTGAAATGGAGGAAGTAGGAGGAAAGAAATAGTCTCTTGAAGAAGAATAAGACAAGTTAGGATTGTAAAGAGCAAGAAGAAAGAACAGCAACATATTCTAGTTAATAAGAAAGACACGTTAGGTGCTGGAGAGGTGGCTCAGTGGTTAAAAGCAGTTGCTGCTTTTTCAGAGGATCCAGGTTTGGTTCCCAGCACCTTCTTGGCAGCTTACATATCTATAACTCCAGTTCTAAGGAATCTGACGCCTTCTTCTGGCCTCTGTGGGCACTGCATGCAACAGTGTGCACATGTATACATGTAGGCAAAGCATTTATATACATAAACTTAAAAATCTAAAAGTAGCTGAGTAGTGGTGGCAGCACATGCCTTTAATCTCAGTACTTGGGAGGCAGAGGCAAAGAGAGAGGCAGGTGGATCTCTGAGTTTAAGGTGAGCCTGAAGAAAAAGGAATCTAAAAAATAGCAAAGAAAGGCACAGCATACAAGAATATCTGAGGGTGAGCTTGTTTGCGTGAGTTAAGTTGTGGTTTGAAATTGCTTAGGTCGCTGAACAAGGGAGTCAGTTCTCAGTGGACCCAGAGAGTTTGTTTCTGAAACCTGGAGAAGAACATGAAGTTACAGTTTCATTTACACCAAAGGATCCCGAGGCTTGTGAGGAAAGGTAATGGAAGATGTCTGTCATGACCACTTGCTTATCCTGTGCAGATATGTCACCTGATACATGCTATTAGTGATACAGCTGTGCTTTAATCTTTTCAGTAACTCTGTGTGTGAACATGCACAGATAGTCTGTATACACATGTATATGTTATACAGGCGCACACACACATAGCAATTTATATTATCACTGCTGTAAGTGTGAAGTGTGTGGATGGGCACCACGTGCCATGGTGCATGTGGATCAGAGAACAACTTTCAGCAGTTGTTTCTCCTTCCACCAAGGCTTGGGGACCAGATTCAAGTCCTTAGCCTTACGCAGCAAGTGCTTTTCCCCACTGAGTAATCTCACTGCCCATCTTTTCTATTTTGTCAGTAAAATGCTTCTCTTAAACCAACTAAATCAAAGTTAAAAATTGCTACTTTTGGTATACTCTGACAAAAATAAATAATAAAGCATAATTATGGTGTTCCTCTTTAACTTTTTTTCTTCTGAAAAGTTTTTACTTTGGTTTTCATTTATTGCTTTATAATTCTTCCCAGGTCTCCTTCAGGACCTGTGTCTTTGACATCTAAGTCATTAGTAGTTTTCAGTCAGAATATCATTGTTTGTGTTTGAACTTGGCTATGTGGAGCTAGCTTAGTATATGCCTCAGAAGTACCCATGGAGACACAGCTGCCTTTCCCCAGCATAGAGTACAGAATGCCCATGTCTAGGGACTTTATTGCTAGAATTCTGTGGAAAGGGGGGCACTAGTTGAGCATTTGTGCCTCAAGTGCTTGCCCTCAGCCCTGCTGCTGTCAACTTTTTCCAAATTCCTCAAGAAATTTCTCTTGTGCTCCCTCCCATGCAGACCTTATTGTGATTGTCAGTCTGTGTGGCCTTTCCCCTGGAACATAAGCTTTTTGGGTAGAGATACTGTTTTTATCACAGCCTCAGTTTCTTGGACAAAGGGAGTGGATAGGCTGTACTTGCCAAAAGAACTGACTATGGGACACTTGACTCCTATTTTCTTTGTTCGATAGGATCCTGATAATATTTGTGCAGCCCTTAGGACCTCAGTATGAAGTAGTGTTGAGAGGGGAAGTCGTCTCTTCTGGGAGTAAAGCCCTGTCACCTGGACCTCACTGCTCAGATCCTCCACTGATCCTGTCCAATAGGCAGTTTCTGACTTGGGGTGGTGTCCCTCTCGGCAGGACACAGTAAGTATTCAGAAACCAGCTGAGAGGACCAAGAGTCTGCTGTCTAATAAAATGTTATTTTCTCAGATGTTACATATGGCTGTATTATTCTTTTAGATTTGGGATAAAGCTATAATATATTTGCTTAATCTTCTTGATGATGAACCAAAATTTAAAAGAATTTATGAAAATTTATGTCTGATTTTTAAAGTGTATTTCAAACTGCCTTTTATTTTTTTAGGCTCTTTGAGCATTTAAAAGTATGAGAGCTCCTTTTATGGAAAAGCAGAAGGAAGATAATCAAGGCACTGTATCTTGTTTAGGGAGATTGCAATCCGGTTGATAAACACTTAGCACACACTTCAAATTAAGTGATAATGGTTTTCAGTTTTTGTGTGTGTGTGCGCACAACAGGACAACAGGGATTTCTTTTTTTTTTTTTTTTTTCTTTTTTTGTCTTTTTTGAGACAGAGTTTCTGTGTAGCCCTGGCTGTCCTGGAACTCACTCTGTAGACCAGGCTGGCCTCGAACTCAGAAATCCCTCTGCTTCCCAAGTACTGGGATTAAAGGTGCGTGCCACCACTGCCTGGCCACCACAGGGATTTCTACACTTAATTTGAATTCAGTGAAGAGAGGAAATAGTTTCAAAGATGCAGGGTTTTCACTCCGGCCACCAGTTATCTCTATATCCACTTATATTCTAATGTCCTTAGAAGGTAGGGTTAACTCAGCATACTGCCGAAAAGACTGTTGCACAAAGAAGCCTGCTAGCTCTGACGGCTTGTCTCTATGAAAACGAGACTGAGCAAAGAACTCCAGCTCTATCAAAGACTTGAGACTTTCTTCAGTAACTTCTATAGACTTTTTTAAAAGTGTAATATATAGATATAGATACAGATATAGATATAGATATATAATGTGTAAGTTAAAGATACTAAACTAAAACCCTTCTTTTTAAGATGAGCCTTAATAAGATGAACTTTATGGGTTTTTTATTGTTTGTTAATTCCTTCTTCGAGACAGGGTTTCTCTGTGCAGCCCTGGCTGTCCTGGAACTCACTCTGTAGACCAGGCTGGCCTCGAACTCAGAAATCCGCCTGCCTCTGCCTCCCAAGTGGTGGGATTAAACACTTGCGCCACCACTGCCTGGCTGAGCTTTATATTTTAAGAAACCAATTCCATAATTGTCGAGAGATGATTCTAGCCTGTTCTATTAAGGGGCCATATACAATCATCCTATCTTTACACACCATTGTCAGGTTTAGTTGGCTTTGTGTTTGTCACTGTAGCAGTATCCATAGGAAAAAAGACATTTAAAATATGTAATTGTTTTTAGGCTCCAGAAACTAGCTTTAAGAAACAGTTCTACAACTGCAGCCCAAAATTTGCGACTGTTTATCAAGGGACAAGATCAGGATTGTTTTCAGGTTTGTACTCTGATCTTTGTTTTGTCTGATTTAAACATTTTTTAAAAACTATTTTGTTTTGTTTTGTTTATGTAGTAGGATCTCACTGTATAGCCAAGGCTGGCCTAAGATTCATGATCCCATTGGCTCCCACAGGCCTGTTCCACTATATATGGCTTCTGTCTGATTTTTTTTTTTCCTGAGTACAGAACACTCAATATATGCAGACTATTTGTTGTTTAATTTGTCTAAGATTGCTCTCACTATGTGGCTCTGCCTGGCCTGGGATTCGATATGTAGACCAGGCTGGCCTTGAAGTTAACAGCAATCTACCTGCCTCTGCCTCCCAAATGATAATTATAGGTATTTGCCACTGCACTAAGCCCAGAACAAATGTTTTTTTGTATCTGTTTTTTGCAGTCCTGGGGATAAAACCTAGGGTCTTATACATGCTAGGTAAACTCTCTGTGACTAGGCTGTCTCCGTATTCAGACCATCTGATTTTTTGTTTATAGGTTTGAAAGATTTTTAAATTTTGTTTTATGTGTATGTTTTGCCTGCATGTATGTTTATGCAACATGTGTATACCTGGTGCCCATAGAGTTCAGAAGAAGGTGTTAGATTCTCTGGGACTGGAGTTATAGAGGCTTGTGAGTGTCATGTGGGCACTGGGACCTAAACCTGGGTCCTCTGCAAGAGCAGTGCTCCTGATCGCCAAGCCGTCTTTCCCACTCTGAAGCTGACTGTATGAGTTTGTGTTTATGTGTGTTCATCTGTGCTAGTGTACAGTGATTGTTTTTAAATTGTAGATTCAGAACACTTTTGGCTCAGAAGAGCGATTGACCAGTAATTGTGAGATCAGAATTTGCCCAGGAGAGGACTTTGTAATCTCTGTGTTATTTGCACCGACTCGATTATCGTGCATGTTGGCTAAACTAGAAATCAAACAACTTGGAAGTCGATCACAGCCAGGCATTAAGTTTATGGTAAGAGAAGTTTACTGCTTTTTTTCCCATAAAGTTCATGTAAAGTTATAACCATTGCTTTAATATTGGTAAATTATATATTCTGATTTTTCTAAGTTATAGACTTAAAACCAAATTATAGAATAATTATCAAGTCACTAAGAGCAACCATTGTGAGGTTCATATAAAAAGCAATCCTAACACTTTTAAAATTTCATTTCTGCTTGAGAAATTTGAAACATACCTAACAATATCGAGGCAGAACTAGTCAACTCAGCAAATACTGTTTTAGCCTGTTTGGTCCATTGTAAACATCAAGTGCCAGAAGCTAGGTAATTATTTTATTATTTCATGTGCAGGAATGTTTTGCCTGCATGTCTCTGAACCATGTGTGTGTTTGGTGCCCATGGATGCCAGAAGAGGGTGAGGCATCTCCTGGAACTAGAGTTACAGACTATTGTGAGCCTCCAAGTGGTGCTGGGAATTGAACCTTCATTCTCTGGAAGAGCAGCCAGTGCTCTTAACAGCTGAGCCATCTCTCCAGCCCCATACCTGATAATTCTTAAACATTTATTCCCTACAGTTCTCAAACGGTATCCAAGCTCAGTGTGCCAGCAAGTTGACTGTCTAGCAAGAAGCTGCAGTCTGCTTCAGAGATGCCACTTCTTTTTTCTATGCCTTCTCCTGGTGCAAGGGTCGGACACTCCCCTCCCCTCTTAAAGGCACACTAATTCCACTTTGGCAAGCTCGGCTATCAGGATGGCATCACTTCCTCAAAGTCCTACTTCTTTTGTTTGTTTGTTTGTTTGTTTGTTTGTTTTTTGTTTTTTAGTTTTTTTGAGACAGAGTTTCTCTGTGTAGCCCTGGCTATCCTAGAACTCACTCTGTAGACCAGGCTGGCCTTGAACTCAGATATCCTCCTGTTTCTGCCTCCCAAGTGCCACCACTGCCTGGCCAGAGTCCTACTTCTTAATGCTGCCATGCTGAGGAGTATTTCAACAGATGAATTTTGTGAGACACCAACATTCAGACTTTGGCAGATATCCCTTGATATAATTTTCTAGACTGTTTTCCAGATATTGGGCATACAAAGATACTTTTTTAAATGATTTTTAATTTTTTTATGTGCATTGGAGTTTTGCTTGTATGAAGATGTTAGATCCCCTGGAACTGGAGTTACAGGCAACTGAGCTACCATGTGGGTGCTGGAACTCAAACCTGGGTCCCCAGGAAGAGGAACCAGTCAGTGCTCTTAACCACTGAGAAATTTTTTTCTTCAGCCTTACAGATTTTTAAGACTTGATTTAACCATTTCCATAAATATGTCCAGAACAACTACAAATA